>JARHVA010007746.1:0-285000 GCA_037957365.1 Torreya grandis | reverse complement strand
TCTTCAAAGATAATGTGGTCTATGGAAAATCATGAAAGAACACCATACCTACACATGCGATCACTCAAATATCCCCTTATGCCCCAATTGGTACCCCGCCTCTGGTAAGGGATAATCCTCTCATAAATTCAATGCATAATTATAATCAAGTGGATAGTATAAAGATCTCTTAAGAAATCCACTTAGTATAAATCCCTTTAATTGTGTGCTAACATCTCATGGATCTAATCATAACAATTCCCTCTCTCTTCTGTGCACCATGTGGTCAGTGACCAACTATATAATAGCTTATCAATATCCTTATCCCCTAGTAATAAATAGGTAAGGATGCCCATGATGTATTTACTTGAGTTGGGGATCATTGATATCTAAACTTGATAAAGTATCATGTCACACTTCACACCCACATCAGGCTCATTGATATGTCAAAAATGCCTTTTCCAATTATTGGAATCACAATGACTATCAAAATTGTAAATAAATACTACTTACCCAATTGTGGGAAGATTGGTGATCCTATACACATCCACAAGAGTGATCATACACTCTTTTGGGGATTGAGGTATCATGGAGGTGTTCTATTTATGGCTCAAATACATCAATAAGTCACATAAAAATCAACTAAAATATGGGTCATCCCTATCTATACAATATGAAGTATCCATGCTCAATTGAATAGGGATAACTCATTAGCTATTGAAAATGATAGGACTTAACGGATCCATTCCTACTCATGGGATCTAATCCATTGGTTATATTCCCCCTAAAATAAGAAAAGAAACCCTTCATCACTTAGTTAGTTAAATAAATTTCTCTCATAGTCTAAACAAATCTAAGAACATTAACATTCCTCTAAGTTCACATAATCAACCCTACATGTAGGTAGTAGTTATGAAACTACCCTAAGGTGGAAATGTAATCATCTCATGTAGATATAAAATATACTTAAGGTGGTGATAGCAAAACTACCTTGTGGTGGTTATGACACTACCGTGATAGTTATGAAACCACCACCCTTTAAAGGGTAATGGTTATGTAACCTAAGTAGTGGTTCTGTTAGCTATCTACATCTTCTCCTCAAGCCCCCAAAACCTACAAAAAATCACCTAAATTCTAACAAGTTATGTTATGTGTATCTTTAACCTACACTGCTGATAATAAACATAAAATATATTTTTTATTTTGGATGGATTCTAACCACATTTTGAACAAATTTTAAAATTTAGGGTGAAAATAAAAATTTAGCAGAAACTTACTTGATTGTGACCAACCATGCCTCCCACTGGTACATTCATACTCCTCTCTTTACTCTCTTTATAATGAATAATTTTGTGCTCAAAATGGTCACCAAAAATTCAAAGATAAAGAATATCCCTCAAATAAAATGGCATAAATAAATTATTTTTGGCATTTTTTTAATATATTGGGTCCCAAAATAGCTATTTTGATTCAAATTTTTCCATTTTTTACATAATTTTTTATATTAAAAGTTATATATATTAATATAAATAATTAAAAAAATATTTTTCTATTTCTCTTGATTTCATTTTTTATTTTTTTTCACTTTCAACACTTTATTTTCAACAAGAAAACATTGATTTGTTAAAAAAAAGAAAATCCCAGAATATAACAAAACAAAATAAAAAGAAAAATGTCAAAAACCTTGATATTACATGCAAGCCACAAAATAATTCTTTTTAATTCATGAAATAAACCACTTCTCATGTAATCCTTGTCTACTGGCACAAACATTAGGTACCAAGCCTTTCTTCAACATTCTATAAAGCACATTTCATAAGCCATTACCTAAATAAGTTCATATACTTTTCCCTAGGTTTTGCCTGATCTCTTTCATATGACACTTCTTGAGACACTAGGTCTTATCCAACACATTCTATTCCATAGAGTTAGAGCACCTAGTCCTACCATCATCATAGAGTCAGACATTAGCATCAAGTTGTGATATGAGGTTTTTCAATCTACTACAATGCCCCACCTCATCATAGTTTTTATCCACCTTAGAATAAAATAACACGTATTTGATCCACCTATCATTGTTCTCCAAAAAAACATGAGACATTAATACATCATCATCTGAGATTATTCACCCATTTACCCTCTATTATTCTCTTCAAGTATAGCCTCATATTATATCATTCACACAAAATAGATGACATTAGTTGGGTAGAGTCAACCCAATAAAGTAGACATTCTCCTATGAGTCATTTATCCCAATATCCCTCATTCCCTAAGCCTAAAATTGACTAATAAATTTACCTTATTGTGATATGAGAGAATAAAGGGCATTTTATCTTTGTTTCCACACAACTTGATCATTGTAAAGAACATCAAGATGCTTCTAAGGTATTGTGGTTTCATCATGATAACCCATTGTCACCACCTATCCCAAATTGCATTTCAATAAATAATCAACCAAACCCATAGCCCATATATTATGTTGGTTTCCTTGAATAAACCTTAGGGAGGTGACTATATATATGAGTGTGTGCTAAGTTATGTGCATATAATGTTATTATTTATAATGTTAAAAGTGAGAAAATTTACACCATGACATTACTTATGCACTTGGGTTATGAACATTATGATTTTAATCCTTATACTAATCATTTAAAGCATTTTATGGGACTCCCAAAAGGTTCTTCGATAGATTGACCTGCCTTTACAGACTAGTCCTACATATGTAGTTAATACATTTTTAGTTATACCTTCTAGGGACATCTTTGATAGGTTAGTGGGAAGACCTTAGATCCATAAACTTTAAGTAGTACCTTATATAGTGTGTGGGGTTGTTTAATACATTCATGCAAATTAGATAATTACATTTTATATAATTCCATATATGTATCCTCTTAAATATGATAAACTTATACCCAAACAATTAATTACTAAGCATAAAAAGGCTAATTCACCATCAAATGGTAAGTAACAAGAAATTATATAATTAGTTGGTGATTAGTACTTGAAATACCATTATATCATAGAAATAAAATGGATTCCATGGAATCCTCATCTACTACACACCATGTTATGATATCTATAGAACCTATACATGTTCCTATTATACCTATTACAAAGAAACCACAAAGTACTTAATGATGGGTTCCATAAACCCTTACTCATATTACTCATAATAATAATTAATGACCATAGATTCATATTTTACATACATACAACATAATCGATACTATAGGGATAGATATTGAAACTATACATTCTGCTCAATTGTCTCACAATATTATTACACTAGATTCATAGTGGGGACATATCTATGACCATCCTTTGGATCGAATCATATGATGATATTTCATTTTAAATTATTCAAAAATAATAATAATAATAATAATAATAATAATAATAATAATAAATTATTAAAAAAAAAATAAAAATCAACACCAACATTTTCTATTAGCTCCTTCGCATCTATGTGTTAGTTTCATGTTGATGGTTGACATATTCAGTAACATATACATACACATGTGTTTTATGATTATAATTGAGTTTGATATATGCATACATTAATATATGATATATTAATATTTTATATTTTATTCCTTCCCTCTACTCATTTGATGTAGACATTAGGAGCATCTACTTCTTTGATCTTGATACACACAAGTTTTATTGTTAAATGATCACATTTCATTTTCATGATTGAGATTAAATATGTATTTACACATGCCTTTATCCATGATTATATATTACATAGGGTAATTTATATGCTATTAATTTGAGATTTTATTTCTTAACACATTTGATATATGGGTTACTATGACACATTTATGTTGGTTGCTTATTCTTTCCTTTATGTACTTAGATGGAGTTTTTTGCCTTGATATGGTATTGCTTATGTGAGCATTTGAATATGATCCTTTTTTTGGCCCATGTGCCTATGTATTATCTATTTTAAATTTAAATATGTAATTATATATTATATATACATATGAATATGTCACTCTTTCTTTAGAAGAAATTTGATTAAGTCATGTCCCTTCGATTGTGTGGCATTAGAACATGCCCCTTGTTTGTGGTCTCCCTAGACCATTTACATTTTAATTTTTTTGAGTGATCTTGTGTTTTTTCTTGATTAATTATTTATCATGTCATAATTTATACCTATATATTTCCATTATCTTTATCATGTATCTTAGGCCTTCATGTGATCACATTATTTTATGTGCTTCAATGCTATATCTGCCTAGATATGTTTTCCCATATTCTACATGGTTCATTCATAGTTATATGGATATATTTCACATTTGAGGTGAGGCAAATACCAATTTATATTTTTACCTCACCTCAAAGGGGTGAATATCTATGGGGGCATGTAATAGAGGCATATTCTCCACACTTGGCATAGTTTTTAGATTTAGTGGGGGTTTGTTTTGGAAGCATGTTCTCCAAACTTATTTAGTATTTAGAATATCTAGATTATAGTGGGGTCATGTTTAAAAATCTAATTTATTCACATTTGTATTTATATAGGTTTTCATATTTCTTCATATATAATGTGGGAATACTTTGGAAGCATGTTCTACACATTTACATAATTTTTAAATTGGCCAAAGCACATAGTTATATTATTCAAATTCATAGTTGTGGTATAATTATATACATTGGTACCATTATTATACACATTTTTAGTATGATAAATATCTAAGGTGTATATGTTATGTAATTTTTACATAATATTATAGAATCCAAATCAATTTCTGATTCTAAAACTCTTTTATGGAATTTTACCACATCATTAACTTTTACATACTGATACCCTGGTTGGAATTTTATAGACTTTTCTGAGCCAATCTATTATACTTGATTGTTTAATTTTTGGTATTATTGAGATTATTAAATCACTTAATATTTCCAAATTTCTATGTTGTTCTTGATTATATCATCTAGCCTCACCAAGTTATAAGTACCATTTGGTTAAATGATTGAGCTATTACCAACTGACAACTCACCTTTTCTACAAGGTTGGGGGCATGTGCCTTCCAATACCTCTCTCTATATATATTTAGATATATTCACTTTCCATATTTATATATTTTTTCCTAATCTAAATTTTGAAGATTCATAATTATACATATTTTGAAATAATACTTGCCAATAGGCAAGGTAGTTACATTGACACAAAGGTGTACTCCTAAACCTTATTATTTGAATTTTAATATTTTAAATACTTTTAATTCTAGATTATATGAATTTATTATATAGTATAAGATGATTTTTGTTTTAGGAAAGTCGCAAAAAATTCACTCGATTTGGGAACATGCAAAGATAAGGTATGTTATACACACCCAGGTATATATCCCTTTACTTTAAACTACAAATATAATTACTAGATTAAGGGTCGATGTATAGTATACTTATGGATTATGTATCACCTCAATATTTTACACTTATAAAAAATAAAAAATTGGTTCTTCCTCTTATTTTTGGACCTTTACCACTTTTACAAGTCTCGCATCTATTCTATCTAGTGCCCTTTGGATTATCTCTTAGTTTAAATAGTCTTATGCTAATGACCCAAGCCTTTTTATATTTCATAGAATGATTAAAATATACCTATCTTAAACCTCTAAAATTTATGAGTTTATGCCTATTTTCATTCTCTCTAGACATTGATATTTGGGATAGACACTTGTGCTGATGATAGTGTCCTGCCTTAATGTGAATGTCTAGTTCCGAAAAGTTAACTATTTTTCAAATGAAACATATTTTAATGGTCAAACTAAGTGAATTAATATGATTTATTACACTAAATGGATTTATATAAATATAATATCAACCCTCATTCATCCTCACCTAGAAATATCAAGGAAACACCTAGTATTCATACCAAAGAGCATTCAATTGAGTAAAGCTTCCCTATTTTCTCTCATTTCTATGTTAGTCATAGGGAACACACATCTACATGTCTGAAGTACTAAAGGAGTAGCCCAATATCTTGATTTTTTAATTTATAAACTAGGTCACTATTGTACTTTATTTCCACATATTACATGATTCACACACAAGTAAACATATAAGGGAAAACTACATGAGTATAAGGCCCTATTCATAGTATTGGCTATGTAGGTAGTGATCACTAATAAAGGATTATTTATGGTTTGGTCAACACAATATTTATACTAAGACATTTTACCCAATTTCATCATGAAGATAAATTTTTAGGGGTTTGAAATTTCATGAGAAGTGACAATCCATCACCTAGATCTGAATGCACTAGAGTGAGGGTCAAGACAAACCCAAAAGCATCCAGGTGGTTTCATCCCTTTCTAATAGTTATTCCATGTAGGACAACTATGTCAAACCTAGACAATAGTGTTGAAATAACCATCTTAAGTTGATGCAAGTATCTAGAGATCTAGAGGCACTCAACCCATAATTTAATAACTATTCTAGATCTATAACCATGTTAGAACCATAACCAGCTAATTAAATTAATTATTCATCATTTTCATATATATATATTAGTTTTACTCTTTATATTTAGATTATTCTTATTTTTATAAAATATGCATATATTCTATATGGTTTTAGCACCCAATTGCCATGTTGTATATCTGATTATCACCAATGTGCATTTTCACTTATATATACCCATTTAAAGGAAATATAGTCTAACTTTAAGTACTTATATAACCATATTTTAGTGATAAACATGGTGTTAAAAATGACTATACATAAAAAAAATTATACTTGATAGATAAGGAAAAAAACTTAGAGAGAATTATGTATAAAACTCTTATGTTTGTATGTTAAATAAGAATGTTATCTTGAAACTAATCTTGCTGTGCCAAAAGTGAAGCAAAAAATAGGGGAGAAGATGCAAAATGAATGTGAAACAATTGAATTACTTCCAATCACAAAAATTTGAAGTATTATAATGATATAATGATAGGTAAACATGATTCCATATCATAATAAGTAGTGTAAGTGTAGGGAGATATGAAAAAATAGTTTTGTTTAAATTCATTAACACAAAATAAATTAACTGATTTTGAGAGTATTAAATCACAATCCTTAAACTATTGCCTTAATTATTTAGGGAAAACACTTAGTTAAAGATAATGTAAGTATCTTGAATTTTTTTATGAGGAAACTTTGGTCCTATCTGAGGTATTACACTACAACTCATACAAGAGAAACCAAAATAGGTGTAAAATTAAGACTAAGTATATGAATATTTTGTGAGGAAGGCCTTTTCCTATCTAAGGTATTATAATTAAACTCACAAAAGATAAAACAAATAAATGGAAATAAGATAATAAAATTATAAATCAATGATAAAAAGATACATCAATATTTAAATAATAAATGAAAGAAATTTTATGAAGATGGTTAGGTCCTATCAATGGTTTTACACTATGACTCACAAGGAAAAATAATTATAGAAAGACTCATAGACCAATGATAGGAACTAAGGATACTAAGAATAAATTAGTTGTATACCTTGGGTATCTTTGTAGAAAACTTACATAAATTATTAATATTTCTAGTATGTTGAAGTATATAATATATATGTAGATGTTTAAGTAAAATATTTAAAAAAAATACCATCAGTGGGTTTTTTTTAAAATATGCCTTTCATGAGTTTGTAATCTATAAGTACTAGGACCAAGGATGTTTTTGACAAGCTAAGGATCCCAAAATATTTAGGTGTACTTACCTTTTTTATCATGTGTATAATCTATTTTAAGGAATAAAACACCAATATTGAATGTACATACTTTCACTTTTTTGTTTTGTTGTTTAGTAATTTGAGCTTTGTATTGGAAATTTTGTTGTAAGGTGGCCATAAGTGGCTCATCATGGAATTAGAAAGTGTGGATATGAGATTCATGTATTTCCTCATGAGGAATAATAACATGAATATAAATTCATAATGATGGTAGCTCAACTTCTTAAGGTAAGACTGATTTAGAACCACATACTAATGAAAATAGTGTTGCTCTAGTGGTAGTACGTATGTTAGTGTCATAAACCTAGAGTATGGGATAAAGTTATAGATTTAAATCAATAATATATTTTATAATAGTAATTTGAAATATTTAATTCATATTTTTTTTTGTGTATTTTTTTTGTCCATTACATTTAGGGATGATAAGGTGTTTATAATTTGTGTGGAATTTTAATTCCACACATAGTTATTTCATGTTTTTATTTTTGAAATTGCCATGATTTTCAAAATTTATGGTATGAGGAACTCAAAAATAATAAATGATTTGGTTTAAAATAAATTTATAGATGGTAATACAAATAAAGTTAACAATATTCATGGCTTCCACCCACTTGGTGAGATATTTGATGGTAGTGATAATGAATACATGACCATATTATGATATAAGTGATTTGTTGATGAGATATAATCTCAACATAGAAAATAGACTAGGAGACTCCAAGGTTTTTATTTTATTTGGAAGAGAGTGAATTATATCATCATGAAGTTCACAAGGATTACACTTTTTATAAAAATTAAAGGCATATTTTTCAAGATTTGGCTGAAAGTAACCCATGCATAGGAATGTATGGGATATGTCATGACAACTATAGTGACTTCTGTAAATTACCTCATGTTCTTGTTCAAGAAGATATATAACTTCTTTTATAATTACAAAAAATATTAGGCTACCTTATAAATTTTTATAATAAAGGGTGTTATATTGAAGTAAATATTTGTATTCACATTTTTGAATTTGAGTATTATCATGATAATATGATTCTAGAGGGTAATATGATGCTTGATGACTTGGATGATATTTTTGTACCATGAGATTTGTAGAATAGTCATAGCTTTTATGTGACAAATTAAAAAATAATTTTTATTTTGTATAGACTAAAGTGACTTCTTCATTTCTATACCATGAGATTTATAGAATAGTGATAGCTTCAATGTGACAAATTAGAAAAACATTTTTATTTTGTATAGAATATGGTGACTTATTCATTTATATAAGTAATTGGGAATCATGAATAAATTGATGAGGATGAAATAAATATGTTAATGAAGTGAGAGAATAATCTATAGTATTTTGATCTCATGGGATTGGTTTAATGGTAAATGAAGTGAATTATTTGGTAAGTGTAGTGGTACTTTGATGTTATGTAATAAAGATTTCACTTTTAAATTAATAGTCTACACTAAATTGATGACATATGAGTTGTGAATTGCCTATATCATGTAAATATGGGATGTATAAATCTATTATATTCTACATTATTAATATAAGAGCTCTGTATCCATCCATATTATTGGTTATCTCAAAGGTTAATTGAAATGATAGAGGTATGATTTTACCATGTGATTTTGTTAAAACACAGCCTACCCCAGCTCCTTGAAGGAATTTTTTACCATTGAAGTAAGTGTCTAAGTGTCTTCAATAAAGTCAACTATAACCTAGGGAAATTCCTTAACTACTTTAGATTTTGCTACCTCAGGTCAAGTTATTTATGGATATTTGATTTTAGATCGATGGTGACATTATAGAGATAATTTTTGAGTGAGATTTATTGGTTACGTTATTCAATATAAATAATCTCTTTATTAGGAATAGTATCTTGAAGGTAATTAGTAGGTGGTAGGGAGAAAGCTAAAAGTTTATCTATAATGACTTGAAGTTTGAAATAATTTTTTGTAATAATTCAAAGGTTAAATCCATTAATATGACAATAAATTTGTTGATTCTATCTCCATGTAGGAAATATTTGGAGAATAAATGATGGAGTGGATCAAAATAAAAAATCAAATATATAGTTTGATATATCATGTAATGGTGGAGATTTTTAGTTGTGAAATATATAACTAAACAATCATGCTCTACTTTTTAATAATTTTTTTTAGAATTAATTAAACCGTGACTAATATGATAGATAAAATATTATCTATAAGTATCATCTTGTGAGTGAGTATTACCCCAATTGATCTAAGGGTGGATAACATATATAATATTAATGGATGATAATTTTAAGGTGGGAAAAGAATATGAGGATGATGTAAGGATTATTTAATGTTGTCAAGTGATTTTTGGCACAAATTTGGGCATTATAAAAATTACCCATTTTGAGAAGGGAATTAATAGAGTAGATACAATAAGCCATTTCTAGACTAACATATGGAATTTACCAAGATTTCCCATGGTATGTTCATATGTAAGGAATGGAATGAGGTATTATCATGTTGATAATAGTTTTGATTTTATCCAAATCGACATCAATGCTATATCAAAATACTAGAAAACTTAATAGTTTACTAGAAGTGACACTAAATACAAATTTGAATGGGCTGAGTCTAAATTTTTATTAATGAGTCAATATAAGATGATATATAAATCATAAACATGAGTATTACAATTTTTATATTTTGAAATAATATCATCCACATAAGTTTAGACTATTTTGTGACTAAGATCATGAAAAATATGGGTCATTACATGTTGATAGGTAGATCTAACTTTTTTGAGACTAAAATGAATTTTAAAATAATAATAGATGTCCCATTTTTTCATAAATATTATTTTATGTTGATTCTCAAGGATTATATGAATCAGATTATATCATAAAAGACCATCCATGAGTGATAACATTTCATAACCAATGATAGAATCAACAATGGCATCAATTGATGGTAAGGGAAAATTACATTTTTGGTATTCTAAATTTATGTTACAAAAGTTGATGCATACTAAAATAACTAAAGTTATGTTTTTATGAGTAAGGATAATGTTTGAGACCCATTCTAATTAATCTATAGGTTTAATGAATTTCGCATCCCAAATTTTGATGATTTATTTATGACATAATGTAAAAATATCAGGAGGGAGTTTTTATTACTTTCATCACATGGAATTGGAATTTAGGTAGGTGATGATATTATGTACAATGATTCTAGGATCAATTATAGTCATGTATTCATATGACCAAGTGAAATTTTCATGATATTTGTCAAGGGACTAAAATTATCATGTTCTTCTAGAGTGATCTCTTTAGAGACATTAACAGATCAAGGACATGTAGGTGTACCATATTCAATTTTTTTAGTTTCCTTAATAAGCATAACATTTCCATCTTGGAAATGATATGGAGTTGGATCAAGGGAATAAATAGGATGTGTTTTAGGTTCCATAGTAGCAATGAAATGTTTTAAACAAGGAATCTTTTATTAAAAGTTTCAAAGCTTATGATGTTCACATGGAAGTTGAGGTTCTCTATCATGGAGGAGATATAGTTTGGATTTTTAATTAAGAAGTATGGGTAAAGGTCCATAATATTTACATCTACTTCAAGATTAACTATTTTATTACCATTCCTATCATATTTAGAATGTATATGTCTCATGTCAGTTTATTTAGCATCTAAGGTAATTTTAGGTAAAGTAGTTGGTAAAGATTATGTGGTGTTAAGATTAGGGTGAGTGAAGTCAACAAGGTTTGTAGTAATTGTATTGGTTCATTCAATATATGTTTTTGAAGTGATTATTATGGAATATTTTTATTAATTGAGTTTGTTTGTATAGATTTATATTTTGATAGGTTAGATTAATCAGTATAATCATAATAAATGGAAATAAAATTTGTTGTACGTATAATGGGTTTTGTTGAATAAATTTACAGAGAAGGTTTAGAAGATGCTATAACAATGATTTCTGAAATTACCCATGGGGTGTTTAATAATGTTGGATTAATGGAGGTTACATAACCTTCAAGTTCAAATTTAGTATCACATGAGATATGAATGACATGGACATCATGGTTGAAGGCATGTATTTTTGATAATTTTTTACATGTAAATATTGTGATTGATCTTAGGTGATGATGTAATTATCATATTAGGTGTGAGAGATAGTGCATCAATTTTTTTATATATGATATAAGTGGTGAAAACACCTATGTTTATAAATTTGTGAAGAGACATAACTGAAGGATCTTGAAAAAAATTTCCCACTCTATATTCATTACAAGTGAAATAATCCTATGTAAGAGGCTTCATATTCATTACATGGAGGGGAGTATCAATGTTATAATCAATTAAAGGAATGGTTTGATCACATGGGAGTAAAAAAAGATTGATTGTTTAAGTTATATAATGAGTTAATTAAATGATATTACAAGTATTTTACAATTCATTTGGTTCATCATCATCTAAATCAACAAGAGTAACATGTAAAATAGAATTCATATGAATAAATTTAAGGAAAGGTGGACTATTAATGTGGGAAATAGTAGGAATTAACTATTGGGATTTTATACTTGTTAGTTGAATATCCAAGGATTAGGATCAATATCATGTTTGTATCATAGTCCATTATGTACGAATTTGATACATAAACTACATAAAGAAGCAATGGTCCATATACAATGTGTCCATGAGTGACTAAGTAGCATGTTGTAGTTTAAAGGAAGATCAATAATCATAATTTTAGTGATAATTATCTTGGGTCTGATGGTTAGTGGTAATGAAATATAACCTTGTTTTTTATTGGTTTTTATCAAATCCTCTAATGTGAGGTGTGTTTGTTTGATATTTTATTTGGTGTATCCGATTTCTTGAATTAACCAAATAGGTGAGATAATACATGATCCTTTGTCTACTAGAATGTTTAAAATGAGGGTATTATTAATCCTTGTTTTGATAAAGAAATATGGATCATCTACTTGGAAAATAATCTCATCATTAGTCATATATTATTTGAGAAATTCTATGGAAGGTTTTCTGAATGATGAAAACATTTTGATTGTATGAAATTTTGTAAGTGGAGGAGCATTATAAAAAATCTATAAATCATGAGATTATGGTTCCTTGATGTCTTGAAATTGTTGTAGAATTAATTTAGAGTGATAAGGGAAAGTTTTAATTAATATTTGATTTCATGGCATTAAGTTAAGTTCTTCCAAAAAATTCCAATGCAATTTAGAGGATAAAGAACTAGCATAAGGTTTGTGAGAAATGACATTTTTCATTGGTATAAAAGAAATATGTTACACTTTTGGTTGTTGAAATGGGTCATGATTTGGTTTAAAAGATGTGTTTAAATTAGTTATAATATCTTTATGTAATTATTCATCAATAGAAACTTTTGTAGGTTTAATGAAGGGATCCTTATTAGTATCTTTATATCTATAGTTAAATTTGGTTACATTCAAATATTGATATTTAGTGTAATATTGATCATAGTAAATATCAATTATACAAATATTATCATTTGAATGTTTTTTATTAGAAGTAGAAGAGGTTTTTTGAGGTTTTGAGGATATGGATTTATTAGCATGTTTCTTTAAATAAGATTTAAGATAACCATGATGATGTAACTTAATCATAGCATCTTGGTCAAATGTATCACCTAACATGAAATAAACTAAAATTTTGATAAGTCCATGACTTGTTTCATGAGAATGACCAACACTAGCATGTAAAAGACATAACTTATTAGGATCATACCATGATGATGGGCACTATTATTATATATGAAGGGTTTAGATGGATATAATAATTGATTCATTTGTGTTACCATTAATGGTGAGTAAGAAGTAGTTGGATTATCAATTTTGACTAATCTTGTTTTCATTTAAGGATTAGTAATTATATTTTCATTATTTGAAGTTTTGAAAGAGACACTTATTGAGATATGGGCTGATTCAAATTATTTCATAATGAAGTCTTATATTTTAGCTTTTTCAAATGTTTCATTTAAAGTTTACAGGGAAAATTTTTGGACATTATATTGAAGAGGTGTTAAAACAGTCATAAATAATTTAAAAAGGTTATTATCAATATATTTCACCCAAAACAAATAGATTAGGGAATCTAGAGTTAAAGAAGATAGAGATAGCCTAGGTTAAAAGGGTGACAAACTATCTCTATAGTAAGCCAATTAAATTCATAAACTTAGATACAACATATATTAAATTTATTAAATTAAGATAGGATAAAAGTAGGAAGTAAAATTATGATAGACATGGAAATTAAAAATAAAAAATATAATTAGCTAGTTCTAATGCTAACATAATTCTAGATCTATGACAGTTAGGAATCATATTAGAAGAGGGTTCTAGAATAGTTTCCAAATTTTGGATTATGTGCCTATAAATGCACATACATTAGCATTAATTTGGGAAGGTTGCATATATGTGTATATTTGAACCAGATTTAGTTTCCATGTAAATAATACATACTAGAAAAGGATGAGACCAGCTAGACACTTTTGGATTTGTCTTCACCTTCAATTTAGTGCATTAAAATATAAGTCATGTACTTTGATCTTCAAAAATTTGTAAAACCCTAGTTACTCATTTTCATAGTGACCTTGGGAAAAATGGGTTAGAGGGCTCACAATGTGGATATGACCCCAAAGACTATTCTATAAGTTATCATTGCCTACATAGCCAATAATTTTAAGATGGATTCATACTAATGTAGTTCTCACATAAGTTCTATTTTATGTGTTCTTCATGAAATTTTTGGAAATGAAGTACAATAATGACCTAACTTGTAACTTGGAAAATATATCTCTTGGTCTTCTTGTTTAGTACTTTAGATCTATAGATGTGTTTTTCCTATGATTGATATGAAAAAAATCATAATATATGGAATTTTTTATTAATTAGATTCTTTATTGAATGCCTTTGATAAGTAGCCTGGTGAATAGGTAATAAGTTTCTAGGTGAGGAATGAATGAGGTGTGACTTTGATTATATAATAGTCCTATCAAGAAATATAATTAATTAAATCACTTAGGATTACCAATATTATACATTTAATTTGAAAACTATATGACTTTATGGTACTATACATCTACATCAAGGTAGGATACTATTGTCAATATAGGGGTCTGGTACTAACACTTATGTCTTGGTAGTTATAAAATAGGTACATGCTCAAAACTTGTAAGGGAATAAGATAAGCATATTTTAAGAATTATGGGTAAGATAAAAGGTCTATGTCATCACTATAATACTTGTCAAATAAATAGATAGGGTGAGGGACATAAGATAGAATAGATGTAAGACTTATGAAGGTGAAAAAGGTCTAAAATTGAGAGGAGAATCCAAAGTCTAATATTTCTAATTGTACATGACTGAGGTGTTATATAATTCATAAATATCATCTACATTCCCCCCATATAATATACTAATGAAATTTACATTTTAAAGGAGAAGGAATGCATACCTAGGTGTGTATAACACACCTTGTCTTTTCATGTGTCCAACTTGAGTGCTTTGTTTATAACTGACCTGTAACCAAGAGAATGCTACTATATATAATAATTGAATATAATTTGAAATTGAAAATATTGAAAACATTTAAATTGAAAGAGTAAGGCTTAGGATTACACATTTGTATTGATGAAACTTCCTTATTTATTGGTAATTTGATTTGAAAATATGTCATTGTAAATATCTAAAAATGAGATTGGGACACATACACACACAAATATCAGATGGTAGTTCACCTTTTTATCCAATATTGGGGGCATGTGCCTTCCAATATCTCTCTATCCATATTTATATATATACATTTTATAGATTCTTGCATACATACATACATATATAGACACACACACACATAGATATGCATGTTTGTGAATCTATAAAATATATAGAGAAATATGTATAAAGAAATATTAAAAGGCACATGACCATAATCTTGGAGAAAAAATTGACATTCCACCTGGTAGTGAAGATTAGCTCAACCATGAAACCTAATCACCATACTTATAACTTGGTGAGTATGTGTGAACCAAGTCAACTCACACTATTAAATTGGTGAGGCTAGATGATAGAATAAAGTCCAACATAAAAAATTGGTAAGATATAGTGATTTAATCACCTCAACCATACTTAAAGTGAACCAATTACTATAGCAGACTAGCTCAATACAATCCATAACAATCCATCCTAGTGGGTGATGATAATCCATATAAGATTTTTTGAAATTTGAAACTAATTTAGAATTTTCAATATTAGGTTCACATTGTATAACATATGTACCTTAGATATGTTTCATGTTGAAATATGTATAACAATGGTAGGAATGTATAAAATTCTACCACAAATATGAATCTCAATCATATAATTGTGTGCTTTGGCCAGTTTAAAACTTTTGAGAAAGTGTGGATATCATGTTACCATAACATGTCCCCACTATATATAGATAAATATAAATATTAAAATAATTTAAAATGTGGAGGAAATGTTTCCAAAATATTCCCCCACTATAATCTAGAGATGTTGAATACTGAACAAGTTTAGAGAACATGCTTTTGAAGCATGCTCTGACTTAATCTAAAAACTACGTGAAGTGTTGATAACATACCTCTATGACATGACCCCACTAATATTCCCCTCACCTTTGAGGTGAGTTAAGGATATAAATTGGTAGTTACCTCACCTCGAAAGGACAAGGCAACTATATAATCTATGAATTGAACCACATAGCATATAAAAGGACATGTATAGGTAAATATATCATTTAAGTGAATATAACAATGTGATCACATGAAGGTCGAATATGTATGATAAATATAATGGAAATGTATAGATTAAATTAAGATAATATCATAAATAAAACAAGCACACACATAAGAACACTCAGTACAAATTCAAAATACAATGGTCTAATGAGACCAAAAACAAAGGGAATGTTCAAATGCTACATAATCGAAGGGACATGATTTAGTAAAATGACAAAATAAATAAAGAATGACATATTCAAATTTCCATACAATAAATGTTAACATATTTAAATGTTAAATAAAGTAAGCATAGGATAGGGGTCATAAATAAAAGATCATATTCAAATTTTTAAACAAAGAGTAAAATATCAAGATAAGACACTCAAGTAAATACATAAAATAAATCATAAGAAACCATCATAGACATATCATACTAGCCCATGGATCAAACATGTTAGTAAATAATGTTAATTGCATAGCATATAAATTACCCTATGAAATATATAATCATGGATAGATGCATGTGAGACTACATATAAGCTCAAACATTATAATGAAAAGTGATAATTAAACCATACAACCTGTGTCTATCAAAACCAAATAAGTGGATGCCCCCAATGTCTGCATGACATTAGTAGAGGGAAGGCCCAACATCTAAAATATGAACAAAAGACGTATCTATGTATGGACGTATCACATTCAATTAGAATCATGAAACACATGAGTATGTATAAGTAACTGATATGTCATCCATAAACATCGAATTAACACATAGATACCAAGGATCCAATAAAACATGTATTTTCCAAAAATATTTTTGAATTTTTGAAGTTTTTTAATTTATTTTGATATTTTGGGATTTGTGTAAGTAATATCAAAATATTTTGAGAGGATAATCATTATATGTGAATAATGGTACCTTAATATCATTTCCAAACCTACATGTCCCATATTTATAGACAAGAAAATAGAAATTTTATCATGTGCTTTTGGTAAATTTGTACTTGGTATCTTTACTATAGAGTTATTTTCATTTATTGGTAGTAACCATCATTTGCTGAGTTTTACATTATATTAAGTAAAAAATGGACTAATATTGAATATAATAGATCATTATTTGGATCCAAGTGTGACATTACATTTAATATATCCACCATAAAGATTAGATACAATATATTTTTTCACATGTTCGATGGCATATCCTAGATATGTAAATAATTTCTAGGTAAATCTATTAAATTTACAAGATGGGTCAAGTATGATCTTTTGAGATTGATTTCTATATATTCAAGGTTTAATTATTTTATGCTTTGAGGAATTATTATAAATTTATTCATATGAAGGCACATATTTGACATTACCCTTTTTAGGTATTTTTTTCTCTTTCTGTACTTGTTCCTTTTATACCATTTTTTGATATTCTTGGTGTTTGGATAATATATATTATTCTGTTTATTCCTTTAACTTGTATTTTATTTATTTTTTAGGTTATTTTTATTTTTCATTTTCCAAATGCATCTTTTAATGATTTTTATTAGTCTTATTAATATATCCCAAGCCTTGATGATCATTCTAGTCATATGTGGAAATAGGATGAGTGATGCCTTGGGATTTTTTTCCCAATTTCTGACCATGATAACCAAAGTTTTATAAATATTTAATTCTAAAACCATATTTTAAAAAAAAAAAATGAGTATCTTAACTGAGAGGCAAATGTTTATCTTTTTCTTGATCTAAATTTTCTTTTTAAACATTTTCTTGTTCAATGTTTGATATTGGCAACTATTTTTTATTCAAATTTTTCTTTCATACCTACATATGTTTTTTTTAATATGTGATTTAGGAGAAATAATTATAATGTGAGTGGGTTTATTGTTTTATTTATCAATTATATGATCACCACTATATTTGAGACATTTCATTTTATTATTCAATGCAAAATAATGATTTGTATGATGCCCATGCATTATATGATATACATAATAGTATTTAGATATAGGTATATGATATAGAGGAGGTAATTTTATCACTTTATTTAGAATAATTTATCTTAGGATTTCATTTGGACACTTAGTATCCTTTAGTTACCTTTTTGAATAACTTATTTTAGATGTACTCGATTGTAACTTTTCATTTGGATAATAAACCTTATTTAGTTTAACATTGCTAGAGGAAGATTTGAACAAATGATTAAAACTATCATACATGGGATTTTTCATGTATGAAATATAATTTTGTAACTCTTTTATTTATTTTTTCATACTATCAATTTGATCTTGTATCGTTTCACAAGCATAAATCCTAGGTATTCGATATTGATTAACTTCAATTGAACTTAGGGTTAGACTCCCTACACCTTGGATAAGTGATAAACTAGACATGGTTAGAGGGATGAGAGTTATAACCCTCCTTAGGGTTTAGAGGAGGAAGGGTATTATTTATATCCATTTTAAATGTTCTAAAATTTGATATGAGAATATGTTAATAAACACACAAAATTTTTAAGGAGCAATTGATCATGATAAAATAAAGATATAAAAATTTCAGAATATTGGCCAAGTTTTTTGAATATCCAAAATAGTTTTTTTCTTGAAAAATAAGAAATGAGACTGACCCTAAAAATAAGGAAACAAAATTATAGTATATAATATGTAGGTCTAAATTTATTAAAAATAGTAAAATGCTATATTTAACAAATACAAAAAAAAAAGAGTTTTTAAATCTATCTCGACATATTTCATTAAATAAACTATGAGGCATTTGAAATTTGGTCTATTATGAATCATAAATTTTCCAAATAGTTTGGAATGCTTCATATATAAAACCCTATAATATTCCAAATAAAGAATCAAAATTTTTGATAAAATAAAAATTATTTTTTGATATCTGAGAGATATTTTTGATTAAATTTGTAAATTGATTTTAATATAAGTACACCATTTGCCTTGTATGCCAATATTTACTAAAAATAGTAAATTACAAAAAATGAAATATCTATACCAAATTTTGGTGAAAAAATGAGATTTTATTATTATACTTTATTGAGTGGAAAATACCTCTAAAGAATTCTAAAATGTAATTTTTTATAGGACACAATGTGAAAATTAGGGAGAATCAACTTATAAGTGTAAGATAATTTTTTAGATCTGAAAATCCATCATAAAAAGTTGAAACCCTAGGAGGCTTGGATGCTCTAGATCACAAAAATTAAATTCACATAGATCAAATTCACCAAATGCTTAACCATAAATTTATAGATTAGATAATATATGGTTAAAGGGGATATAGATAACCTAGTGGACAAGGGTGATAAATTATCTCTATAAAAGGCTAATTAAATACATAAAAATAGATACAATAAATAATAAATTTGTTAAACTAATATAGGATAAAAATAGGAAGTAAAAATATGCTAGATATGGAAATGAAAAATAAATAATGTACTTGTTAACACAATTTTAAATTTGAAATTAGCATGAAGTAGACTAGAAGAGGGTTTTGGAACAATCATAAAATCCTAGATTAAGTGCGTTTGGATCCATAGACACTAGCACTAGTTTTGGATGGTTTCATCGACACTAATGTCTACACAAAATCTAGGTATATTATATGGAGTATCAATCAGAAAAGGATGTAACCAAATGGATGTTTCTATATTTATCTTCACCTTCACACTAGTGAATTCAAATATGGGTCATGGAATGTCACTCCTCATGAAATTATAAAACCTTAGTTATTCATCTTCATAGTGACCTTGCGAAAAAATGGGTTAGTGAGATCATGGTGTCAATATAACCACAAATACCCCTATATAAATTATCACTACCTACAAATTCAATAGTTTTAATATGGAATTAGACTAATGTAGTTCTCCCATATGTGTTATCTTGTGTGTGAATCATATAATATGTGTAAATCATGTACACTAGTGACCTATCTTGTAACTTGGAAAATATATATCTTTGGATTATCCTTCATTAATTAAAACTTATATATGTATTTTACCTATGATTGATATAAAAATAATAGAATATATAAAAGCTTTACTTAATTAAATGCTTTATTAAATGACTTTGATAAGCATCCCAATGATTAGTTAAGAAGTTTTTAGGTGAGGAATGAATGAGGACTAATTGTGAATGTATACCACTCTTATCAAGAAATATATTTCATAAAGTTAATTAGGTTGACCATTAGGATATGTTTCATTTTCAAATGAGATTAATTTAGGACATTAGATACCTACATTGATATAGGACACTAGCATCAATGTAGGGGTTTAGGACTAACACTTGTGTCCTAGTAGTTAAGAAATAAGTACATGCTTATAATTTGTAGTGTCATAAGATAAACATATTTTAAGCATTATGATAAAGATAAGAGGTTTGTATCATCAATATAAGACTGATCATACAAAGATATAGGCTAATGGGCCTAAGATATAGTGGATTTAATACTTTTGAAAGTAAGAAAGGTCTAAAGTTGATAGGAACAACCAAGTTCTAAGTTTTACAAGTGTACAAGACTATGGTGATATGTGTTTCATAAATATCATCTACAAAGTCATGTTATGATATACTCTATGAGCTAGTGATTTATATATTATGATGAAGAAATGGGATGATTTTGAGATTAATTGCTTAGAATTGATAAAATGACTAAGATGGTTTTTGAGATATCATTTTGTTAAAATTCCTTAACTAAATAATTAACTAAATCCTCTAATTATGATATATAATGTTGAGGGAGTTTATTATAGCATTCTAAAACATCCCCTATAAAGTTTTTAACTAAATTTTTTGGTAGTAGTGAAAGTATTAGTTTGGATCGATTCCTTATAGAGATTACCAAATGAGTTAATAAAGCAGGGTATTTATTTCCAACATATTTAATGGTTGGGTATATATTTTTAATATCAATGGATACTATGAAAAGATATAAGGGTTTGTTTTAAATTTTTTTAGGGATCTTGTTATGCATAAGAGATTGATGAATTATATTCCCATTAGCATCCCAAAGAGGAGGAGGAATAATTTTTTGGCTATTTTAATATTCATTTATTGAACCATTGGAGCAAGAATTTGAGTGGTATCAATATGTGTATTTTGATTGCTAGTAATGGTGTGAGGTTAATGATTTTTATTATTAGTGTTGGAAGAAGGAATGTTCCCATGGTTAGGGATATGAATGTTTCCTATAGGAGTATTTCATGTGGGATTTTTTGATATGTTAGTACTTAATGCTCTAAGGGTATAATAGGAAAGTTTTTATAAGGCATAATCATGAGAAATTTGAAATGGATTAGATCCATCTAAATAATAATTTTAGGAAATTTAAACCATGTTTTATTCAATAGAGTTAGATGAAGGGTTTGAATAAATGCATCATTATAGATTATCCTCTTAGATCACTAGGGTAGGCAAGAAAGAACAACTCATGTATCTTATAAATGGGTTGATATTAATAATGAAAACTCTAATAAGTGATTTCATGATGATAAGTAAGGTATAAATGATAAATATAATGTGTAGATTATTTTTATGGAAAAGTGTTTAGGAATAAAATTAAGTTAGCCACTAATTACACTAGATCAGCCAAATAAGTTTGATTCTAGTCAGAAAGTGAACTATGATGACCAAGAGATATGAAATTTAACAAGCCCATTTCATTTATTTTTGAACAAGGAAGATAAAATAATATGATAATGAAATAAGTCAACCAGGAGACACAATATAAATTAGGTATATCTACTTTATTTCTAGACAAGGAAAATAGCATGATAATAGGTCGATCTAGTTTATTTCTAAATAAGGATAATAAGATAGTCTAATAATGAATTAAGTCAGTGACGGGGTACTAAATAGAGCCAATTGACCTAGTTTACTAAATAGGATAAAAAAGAAATATGGAATAAAATGAGGTTGAGTTGGTTGACCTAGTTAAATAAGTAGGAAAACTAAATAGTTTGTAATCTAACTAGGTTGAGTTGGTTTATCTAGTTGTAAATATAGGGAAACAAAAAAATATTTTTAGGAATATAGAGTATAGAGAAATATTAATGAAATATAGATGGAATTAAAATGAAAAAAATACAATACAAGAGAGGCACAGATTTAACGTGGTTCACCCAATATGGGATATGTTCACACAAAAACACCTAGTTCTTCTTTTATTCGTTTAAAAAAATGAAAGGATAAACCTAAAATACATCCACTATAATATCCTCTTAACTCACCCATAGTGCACCATCATGATTAAAATGCCCTCATATCAAAGGAGGGTTGCAAATTAGGGAAAAAATGCACCAATATAAGTTTTATGGCTTGATATATGACCTAATAGTGAATGATCTAGATTTACTATGAAATTACAATATTTTATAATGCATTTTTTTACAATTTTTTTATTTGGGTGTATAGCTATCAAACCCCAATTAGGGGGGTTAAAAAGTGGGTTTCTTCCCCCTAGACCTCTATGACAACCATAGTGGAGGGAAAGTTACCCCCGTTACTCCCACTCCATTAGGAATTGGGCATTCTAATAAGATCAGGCTCCACCATTCAATAAATCTAAACTAGAACTAGGTCAAGATGGTCAGTCTATATTTAAAAGTAAGAAAAAAATAATTTAGATTTGAAGCATAGAGCACAAAATTTTTATCAAAATTAGATAATAAAGTCTACAATATAGCATAGAATGGAAAACATTAATTAGTAAAAATGTAATTTAGATGATAACTAATTATCTAAAAAGAAGATCAAAAAATTTGTACTAAAGTTTATGATTGATAGTGTAGGCTTCAAAATATATTGGCTTGTTTATTGGATAGTGACATCCAAGTGTTTTATAGTGCTAACTATGGAGAAAATGACATTTCCATAGCCTACTAAACCTAGTTTCAAGGGTAAGCTAGAAGTAACTTCCTAGTTTTAATTGCTAATTCATGTACAACACAATCAAATGGATGGTTGGATTTTCAAGGTTTAATAAAAAGGGAAATATTAGGTATTTATAAAATACTTTGAGGTATATGAAAACTAAAGACCATGTTTATCTTTATATTATAGCTATGAGTATTGGGGTAAACCCTTTAGATCAATATATATGTAAATTATAGACAAGGATTGTAAATATAATATCACATAGATCTCCATGAAAATATCTAAGTATATTTAAAACTATGTTTACATAGTTTCTAGGGAAAACCAAACAAACTGTAAATAAAAGAAAAAAGTAATTTTGTTGACAATCAAGTTTTACAATTTTTTAAAGTAAATAAACAAGTATCCATCTAGAAATCAAAGTGATAATAATTACTATGAAATATAAGTTAATTTATTTAACCTAAGATATAAAATAGAAACATACAAAAAAATCTATTAGGTCGATCTAGTTGGGAAAATAAGATAGTATAAAGTTGAGTTCATCAAATTAGTCTATTATAAAATAGGCTAGAACAAACATAGTCAATCTTATTGACTTAGTTTTATAAAATAAAAATAGCCAAAAACTAGATCAAGCTGACTGATATAGTTGATTGTGTGGGTACAATTTTACACAAAAAAAAAAGATAAAAATAGTATAAAATTTGAATTTTAGCTAAGAAGTGGGAAATGAAATTTTCTTATAATTTTGACCAAATTAAAATACTAGGTTGTTTGGAATGAACTTAGAAGATAGAATAAGGTTGACCAGGTTGATGTAGTAGTTTTTCTTGAGAATTTTTAATTGTTTTTTGACTAGGTCATATAGGAATGTTTTGTTTGTGTAAATCTATAAAATAATATTATTAAACATAATATATATAATTAATCTAGTTTAAACAATATTGATAATACATATTAAAATAAAATATAAAAAAGAATAAAACTAATAAGGTATTTATTTAGGTAAAAAAGGTAGAAAATGCCTAGATCAAGCAATTTGACTTAGGTGGTTGAGATTAAAAACCCTAAGTACAAAAAACATAACTAGATCAATATAGTATATGCAATTGGAAAACCTATGCACATAATATATAACTAGGTTAATAGGCTTGACATGGTTGAAAACCTACACACATATAATAGAATTTAGTTGATAGGTTCGATCTGGTTAAAAACCTATGCATATAAGATATAATTGGTTAAATAGGATCGATCTAGTTGATTATAAATGAAAATTAAATTTTTTAAAAGGTTAGATTCACATTATATTCAATATAATATATGCAAATAATTAGTATAGATCTACAACTTGTTCCACTTAGTGGATTCTAAGCTTGGAGAAGGTAATATTACCAAAATAATTCATTACATAACTATTTATATTAAGACATGACCAATTTGGATCCACTAAACCTAACTAAGGGATATGCTACCATACAACACTAAAGGAGAGGGTTCCAAAGCCTCTAGGAAAATGACATTATGTAATACCCTAGCTAAGCCTATAATACATAAAAAAAATCTAAATTAATTCTCACTCAAGCTTGTATCATAAATGGTAATAGTTAATAATAAATAAAATAAATCATGCAAAGATAACTCTACTCAAGTCAATGTAGAGGTAACTAAATAAGGAGTGCAAGATTCATCCTAATACTTTATGAAATATCTTATCTACTAAGTTAAAGATTAAAAATTAGGAATACTTACCTTGAATTGAGCATGTTGAGCCTTAGTCTCTCCATTGTTCAATGGTACTTTGTAAGATTTTGTTGTGGCTTTGTAAGGATCACACTATATAAATTATCTCTAGGATTAAAAAACTCCTACTTTGCATCTAAGACTTTCCCACAAGAGAAGTTTCATTCCCTCCAAAGCAAAACCCTAAGAAATGACTCCTCCAATGTAGAAATAAAGTAATTATCAGTTGTAGTGATGCAAAAAATAAGATTTCTCTCTTTATAAATGAAGTGAAAGGTGTATTTATATCCAAGTATTAACACTAAACCCTACTAGGAATTTATCCAATGAGGTCAACTAGTTTTATCTTGTTTGGTGTGAAAAGAGACATTAGGCCTTAAATTAGGTTAGCTGAGCTGATAGAATTATGTAATGTGTACTCAATCCATAACAAGGTCAACCAAGATAACATATTAGGAAAATTAATAAAAAGGTGTGTATGCTTCGTTTAGAGGCTATTTTTTAAGGTGAATTTATTAGAGGAGTGTATAAGTAGTTTTTTATTGCTTAGGTAATTAGATAAAATTATAATGTAGTGGTTTTAGGTAATTGTGTAGGGAAAAAAAAAATTGAAGCAAAAAAGGTTTTCCCACCCCTTTCTTGGTGTACCCTTTTAAGGCATGAACTCAGAGAGATTGAAACTTGACAAGTTCTTTCATGAGAGAAAACATTAATAAACAATAAAGTTCAAAAATATTATGTGTGTATATACAATGGTGGATAATTAAAATGTTGATTTTAAAGTAACTCTTATTGAAACTAGAGTTATATTATCTAGTATTGATATTTCTATTTTAATTTATTCTTGTGATATAATAGATTTATTTCATCTAATGTATTAAGTAAATGTAATTGTAGACCTGTTAAAATTAAATAAAGATGGGAGGATGTGTTTAGAATGGGAAAAATGGTATTAATATGTGAATTAATCAAAAGGGATGAGCTATACATGGTTTCCCTTAATACCATACTAAATTTTTTGTATAACTCCTTTGGCATCCTATGACTTGAACCTTACAATGGATTGGTTGTAACTCCACTATGCAACATTAAATTTATTTTTTAAAAGAGTGTGATGCACAAATGATTCTGATAGAATTAGGGAAGTGCAAAGAATTTTATAATTAAAATCAGACAAGTTAATTAAATTTATGTAGTGAAAAAGCATAAATAAACTAAAAAAGAGGAAGATGCCTTATAAAAATATCCTCTTGTAAGGAATTCAAGGATGCATTTTTAGAAAAATTATTTGGGATTATACCCAAAAAGGAGTTCAATTTATCAATTGATATCATGACTAGGAATGCACCCACTTTTAAATCTCCATATAAAATGAATGTACTTCATTTTTAGGAACTAAAGGTTCATCTATAACAATTATTGGACAATGGGAGTATAAGACCAAGTGTATCTCCTTAGGGTGCTCGAATTGTCTTCATGAAGAAGGATACAACCTTGAGACTGTGTTGACTATAAGATGCTTAAAAAGGTAACAGTGAAGAATAATTATCCATTTACCATGATATATGATTAATTATATCCAATGAAAGTAGATGTTGTTTTCTCTAAGATTGATTTAAGATCAAGCTACCATTACCTAAGAATCAAGGAGGAAGACAATCAACAAAGTAAAATTTTTAACTCACTATGGTCACTACGAGCTTAAAATGTTGACTTTGAGCCTCACTAATATTCTTATAGGTTTTATTAACTTGGTGAATAATGTTTTCAATGATTTTTTAGATAATTTTGTGCTAGTTTACTTGATGATATTTCTATTTAATCTAAAAATCTAGTTGAATATGAACAACATTTAATGTTAGTTTTGGAGAGACTAGGACAACATAAGTTGTTTGGAAATTTATAAAAATGTATTACCTTCCAATTTAAGTTCTATTATCTTAGACATATCATCTCTACATAAGGTATTGATGTTTATCTATCCAAGATCAAATCAATATAGGAGTGGCCTGATCCTACTAGAGTGAATGAATTACATAGTTTTATGTGTTTAGAAGGCTACTACCATAAGTTTTTGGAAAATAATTATATCATAGCCAACCCCATAACTTCTTGAATAATAAGGTCAAGAAATTTATTTTTCAACCCTTTTATAAAGAGGCATTATAAATTCTAAGGTGTTTTTGACTACATCACCCATAATTATTGTACTAAACCCAAATGGTAACTTTGAGGTTTGGGTAGATGCTTCTAAGGAAGTTTTGGGTGGAATTTTGAGCCAATATGATAAAGTGGTGGCTTATAAGTCATGAAAGCTCAAATATCATAAGAAGAAATACCTATGGATGACACAAAACTTATTTCCATAGTTCATGAATTGAAGCATTAGAAGCATTTTATTTTGGGAAAACATTTCAAGGAGAAATATGATCACCATAACTCAAAGCATTTGTTTTCTTGGGAGGATCTAAATGCACACTAATATAAATGTTTAGAATTTGTGAATAAATTTTATATGGACCTTTCATATCTAAAATATAAGGAAAGCCATGTTATTGACACATTTAGTTGACATACATACCTCAATTCTATTTCTATTATCATGTCTAATTTTAGAAATGTTGTCTTAAAACATCTTTTGGATAAGTAATTCCATGAGGTAAGATTAGTTTTGGCTAATGAGCATGTAGAAAAATATTTTATTGAATGTTATATGGAAAATGATGGCATGTTAATGTATAAAAATATAATTTATGTGATATAAAGTGGAGACTTACAAAGTATACTTTTGAAATAAGTATATATAGAACCTAATTATTCTTAGCCTAGTGTAACCAAGATGAGACATGAATTAAAAAGGTACTATTTTTAGCCTGGAATGAAAATTGATGTGTCTAACTTTATGGTCAAATGTTTGGAATTCTAATGAGTTAAGTCTAAGAAGTACCATCCTAGAGGTTTTTCATACCCTCAAAAAGTGTCTAAGGATAAGTGGGTGGTAATATCTCTTGATTTCATTATTGGTCTTCCTAAATCATGTAGAAAACATGACACTATTTTGGTGTTAATGGACAAATTAACCAAGGAAGGTCATTTTATTTATGGAAATCTAGTATATTGTGTTATTTATTTTATAAAAATATTTGATAAAGAGGTGTTTTAGTTGTATGTAATTTCAAAAGTAATTATTTTATATCTAGGCAATTTGTTCACATCAAGGTTTTGGAGTACTTTGATTGCATGCTTCAAATCTACTTGAATTTGAGTTATACATACCACCCATAAATGAATATTCAAAATAAAAGGCTAAATAAAGTGTTGGAAGACATTCTATGAATGCATATAATATAATAATGGTCATAATTGGAAGAGTACATTCATCTTGTTGAATTTATGTATAATAACACCTATGATTATATACTTTAAATGGCCACTTTTGAAGTTATGTGTGGGTGAAAATATAAAAAAATTGAATGAGATAGCTTGGAAAATAAGGTTGTTATTAGGATTTATATATTATAAGATTATGGTAATTAGATGTCACTTATTAGGTAAAATCTAAAAATAACACATAATAAACAAGAGTTATGTAGATTTGAAAATAACATTGAATATAATTTGGGTGATAAAGTTTTTCTAAGAGTTAGACCACATTAAATTTGGAAAATATTCTAATTTAACTCCATGTTATGTTGTGCCTTTTTATATCATTGAGAATAACTATCATGTATCCTATCAGTTGGCCTTTCCTCATTATCTATCTATGATTCATGATATTTTCCATGTTGCCTTACTTTGAAAGTATATTTATGATTCCACTCATATTTTGGAAGGGAAAAACCTCCAAGTTATGGAATAGGGGAAACTTTAGATGGATCACATGACGATCATAGACCATAATAACATTAAGTTGTGAAATAAATACATATAACAATTTTTGGTCAAATGGGACCCACTTAGTGAGTGAAGTACTACTTAGTAAGATTTTAGTCTTATCACTCAACATTATCCTCATCTATTTGCTTAGTCCTCAGGACAAATCCTTTTTAGGGATAGGATGTCAAGACTCAATATGAGTGTTTTTGAAATTATAGCTTGTGATTATTGATAATAATATTTCATTAAAATTTTACAAATTTTTGGTTATGTTATCATAATATGGATTTGATCAATTATATGTTTTTTAGTGATTACATCAATATTTTAAAATGATTTTGATACATCGTTAAATTAAGTTGATTATTATTTAGTTATGATCATTACATATATTACTATATGGACATTGTCAATGTCCTCTTTGATGACTACAGGGTTTATCATGAGCTAGGCTTGGCAGACAAAATCCAACTATAAGGGTTGTGTACATGGTAGTGGGATATAACCTAATAATGAAAAATAAAATAGAAGTTGCCATATAAATTTATTTTTTGTTATGTTTTACTTCTCTTGGTTCTTAGTCTTTGGTTGTCTTAATAAAGTGAGTAGATTTTGTTATATTTAAGTGATTGTTCTTTAAGCCATATTGACTACTTTTTCTATTTCATTCTTGATTTCTTGTTTAGTGGATTGTCTTTGTGTAGAATTGGATTTGTGTTAACAATATTTGATAATAAAAATGAGTAGTAATGAAGGAAGTATATGTGGTCACATTATAAGGTGGTTGTCTTTTTATAGTTTCATTCTCACTTCATCATTTTAATTATTTTGTGGAGGTCCTTATTATATGTGTTGTTACAATAAATTTTAGACCTTGTTGTAATTTATGGAATTCATGTTATTCTTTGGGTATTTAAGGTCCACATTGATTATTTTATCTTTGGTTCCTTAGACCCTAGTCTTTGAATTTTATTGTTTGATCATTATCCTAATTGATGGTTTGGACTTAACCAATAGTGCATGGTATGATGCTATGGGTTTGAATTAGGTTTGTGTTATAAATGTTATTCATGTTTTATTGTTGCATACATTTTGATCATGGTGAGTTGGAAAGAAGCATTGAATACTCAATATAACTTGTGTAATCTTTTCAATCATTGGTCGGTCTTCAGAGCTTGAATATCCAAGCAGGAAAAGTTATGATAGAGAAAATTATGGAAATACTACCATTTTTCACTATAAGAATGAGGAATGTGGGGAAAAATAAAGTTTATATCATTAATTATGTTGATCCATGATTTTAAGAATTATTATGGGAAGGGAAGTTGTTAAAAAAGTGTTTATAACTCATCTTTATAAAAGAGAGACAAAAAAACCTATGGGTGAATGGTGATGTAAGCAATGTAGAAAAGTGCTCTTTATTGTGAAAATTCAAGGGAAAGTAGACATTATATCTTTCTTCAAGTAAGTAATGTATTTGGTTTTACTGTGTCTTGGTTTTATGAAAGAGTTTTATTTTTAATTATGCACGAAAAAGAGATTTTGCATGATGGGTGATCAATGTAGTTTGGTATGTTACTAGGTTGTACTCAAGACTATTAATTGAGTATTTTGGTTTTATGGTTTTTTTGTCTTTCAATACCCTTAGTTGAAAATGAATTATAAAAGTTCATTATTAGAATGTAGTCTTTGTGACTATTTAAAATGACATTCCAACATTAACATATATGATTTGATCACTACTAGGTTATTTTGTTTTGGCTTGGAGTATTTTTCATTGATTTTTAGAATACTATAAAGTAACCCATGACCATATGATCTAGAATCGACCATAAATATGATGGTTTGGGGTGGTTAGGGAAACCTATGGAGGGCTCATTAGATTGGTTGTTTTAGACATGGAACACTCTGTGAATTTGGGTTCTATTTAGAGTGAGGTTTAAAACATTTGTCAAGATCAAATAATGTTGGAATGATTCTTTGGATTCAAATCTTGATTCATCTATGATGTGAAATATTTTTTTCCTCTCGGTATTTATGTTTTAACTATTATGATACATTTTAAATGGTTGATTCTTGACTTGGTGTATATATAAAAACACTAAAGAGGTAATGATTTGCATAACTAGATTATTTTATTTAGTTATTATTCATGTCTATTTTAATAAGTATCTTTTCCAACTGATATAGATCAAATATTTCTTAATAATATAATGTTTTGGTTAGGGTTGTAATCTTAATATTTGACTAAACTTGAATAAAAAGTATTTTGTATGTACATTATTATTTGGTATAATAATTTTTTTATTTATATTTATTCACATTAAATATGAAATTATACTTCATTATTAATGAAGGTATATATGGATATGCATATTGATTGTGTATGTGTTTGAGGATTTATCATTCTTGACTCACTAGTCTTGAATAATTTATTTATAATATTAGATTCTTGAATATTGTTCACTATTGAATAATTATTATAAGTTCAAAATTGTATTGTGAATATTAATACAAACCTTATGTAAAGAAAAACTATGTTGATATATGTACATATGTAATATGATAATGTGGAATCTAATATTAATATTAAGTTTGTTAAATTTGAGGTATTCTTGTATGCAAGTTTATTGATTTCATTATTGGTTTTTATTCTTGATCATGTTATACACATGACCTACCTTGTGCATATAATAATTTTCATGGTTTGATTATTTTCCATTTTATTTCTAACACTTTGCAGTGTTTGATCTATGAAGAATATCTTGACTGGTATGAGATAAAATGTCCCACTTCAAGACTTGTCTAAAGTTTATGCTAATTGTGTTTTACTCTAGTAAGCCTATCTTTGTATAAAATTAGTACCTATGGATTTTTACATGAACATGGTTATTTTTGCTTTGAAGGTATCGACATGGCATGTTAATTATTGAACTCTTTTTGGTTAAAAAAATTATTTGACTATAACTTTATATTTATAATGGTTATTAGATGTGTACATGGTGTAACATCTTTTCCAAGAGATGGAATTATTTGGGTAAAATATGAATCAAGTATTTGTTTTCACATTAGGTATCTGTTGATGATTTAAAATTACACTTGTTCTAAACACCAACAATGGGAAGTTTGAAGATGTGGGACTTCTGACTTGAAAAAACCTCCAAAATTTTAAGAAGCTGGTTCTTCTCTATATCAAGTATATACTGGGAAAAGGGATATGAATTTTAATCAGAAACCAAAATGCAAGAAAAAAATTCTAATCTATGGTGATGCGCCTGAATGTAATTTGACCTTAATCCTGACCACAATGAAACTATTTGTAATATTCATTTACAAGTAAGAGAAAACAAGTGCATGATCAGTGTAAAATATGGAAACAATAGAAATAGAGGCTCACAACATAGACTACTTTTATAGTGACATAGAAAATATCAACAAAGGCATAGGGTTTAATCTTCTTATTTGAATCTTCTAGTCATAGAAGAGGCACAAAAACATCCACAGTTATATAAAATTTTCAACTCAAGAAAAATGAGACAAAAGCAAATGACATTCCTAATCACAGCTCTAGAAAGTCTATAACCTAGACTACTTTTGCAAATGACACAGCAAATATCAACAAAGGCATAGGATTCAATCCTATCATTAATTCTCTAGTCACAAAAGAGGCATAGTTACATAAACCTTTCAACTAAAGAAGATAAAACAAAATCAAATGATAATCCTAGTCACAACTCTAGAAAGTCTAAACTCTTTACAATAATTCTCTCAAAATTCTCTCTGATATCTGATGATGATCCCTCTGGTGATCTTTACACCCTTATTTATAGCCTTGGATTCACTCCAAATTGTCTTCTTATTCTCAATCTAATGGCCCAAATGAAATATAATTAAAATGTAAGTGTCTAACAAAAGATATTTTATAGATTTTGAAATGCTTCATCTTTTGGCAGTTCATTGGCTGAAATAGATTGCAAGATGCTCCCTTCTCTTAAATGTTAGGTAACACTTAGCCATTTTCTTGAAAACCTTCTTATTACTTTAGGAGACATTGTAGGATGACACTTGTCAGCTTCCTTAGCACCTATCAAAGATATGTGGCACTTTTCGTATAACTTATACTCTTTTGTGTCTTTGCTCAAGAGTGTTCCACCTTTGACACTTGTTGCAATCCACTTGCTCAAAAATTCAACAGCTTAAAAGAAAATAAGACCCACATCACTTCTTACTTGTGTAACTTTAAAAGGGACACAGGTATAGGTGTCAATCTCTACCACTTTTATTAAAGGACACATGGCAATCTCTACTTTACTTATCTAGGGTTACGTGGTGATCTTCCCTGCTTTTAACTACCCTTTTAGAAACCTATGGAAGATGACACGTGGAAGTCTCCACTTTACTCTATTTATACCATAGAAACAATTAGGTCTCATTTCACATTTACATAGACATTGACACCTGGTGGCTTCTGCTTACTTAAGAAACAAAACATGGGACCCACCACAGTCTTTGTTATATTAGTGAAGCAAAATGAAGATAATTCAGATTGTGACACGTGGTGGTTTTTGCTCTCTTCTACTAGGATACGTGGCATATTCTATTTCTTTTATAATATCAAAATTGAGACCTTCTTTGACTACTACTTGGCACTTTCCACTTGAAATTGATACTTAGCTTGTTAAAACCTTTCACTGAAAAGAGATGAAATGCAGGTGCTGATATGAAACTACAGATGATGACACTTGGTGCATTCCGCTGAGTCACTATGAGATATATGGCACCTTCTGACCAACTCATAGAAAATATGAAAGGTGTCTCAAATGAGGACACTTGGTAGTTTCCACTTGAGAAAGGATGCCTCAGACAATGACACTTGTTAGCTTCTACTTGATCCCAACACTTAGACAAAAAATGAATCAAAAAGAAAAATAGATCATGTGCTCTATTTCAAAACCCTGCCATCTCTGACCAAAGTATGTGTTGACATAGTGGATTGCACCTAAGATAGGAGGCTGAGCTCCTGCCTTCCACATGCAATAATAAAAACTCCCCTCTCACCTATGGGACCAGTGGAGCTTGAGGGGAAAGTCTCTAGGTAAGGGCTAGCTCCCTTTGATGCATCTGATTTGTTTCAATAAGTGCTAACATATATATATATATATATATATATATATATATATACTTCTCACACTCACAATTAAAATTAGATAAACACATACATACACTTCAAATTGGTAGAAGGACCAGGCTAAAAGAAACTTGGTAGGGAGGCTTTAATGGAAAATACAAAAAATAGAGATTCACCAAAGGTGCTGTGAAATGCACACTATATAGTAATTTCTTCTATTTATGCACTTCCAAATACAGCTCTCATTATCAGCTACAAAAATGGCACCTTATAGACACCAGGTAGTTGGTGTTGAACTTGTGGAAGCATCAAGAAGCAATGACTAAACACAAACTAACACTCAAACATACACTGAGATATCTAACTAGGATAGAGGTAAAAAATGAGTTTATTGATTCAAGTGAAAATTTGCCAGGGTTACGCCTTACAAATGTGGAAGATGATTTCTCAAAGACAAGTTTCCAATATATAGAGGAAGAAAAGGGGAATTTTGGCTCCTTTTGTTTACAAGTGACCCATGGTAGGCACTATGTTAACTAATGAAATAACTTCTTCAATCAACACCTTCCTACATTACTTGGATCGCTTTGTCTACTTCTGCCTGATGGCCATTCCACTATCAGGATTTGAATTTATGAGCTGTGTCATTTTCCTGCTCTGTAATGCATATTGAAGAAAAACTATTGTGCCTCTTTGATGACTGCATGGTAGGCATTGTGTCAACCACTGAAATAACTTCTTGACACCTTCCTATGTCACTTGGATTGCTTCATCTACTTCTATGTGATGGCCATTTTACTGTCAATATTTGAATTTATTAGACACACCATCTACCTACTCTTTGTTCTTTGGGATCTTGGTCCTTTTCCACTCCTTCAGCCCTCAGGGGTGATCTTCTAGAGGGTCACTACATTCCTTAGGCTCATTCCATGGTTAGCACTTAGGCATTTAAAAACCAATAGCTTTTTTTAGCTTTAAATTTGATGTCCTCGGGCCCATCACCCTTGGACTCTTCTTCAGCTCCCTGCCTTGCCCCTTTTGCTGAGAGTGCATCTACCTTTGATACATGTCATAATCCACTACTTGGGCTCTTATAAGACACTTTGAAATGTGGATGTTGACATGTAGCAGTTTTTGCTGAGCTGATAATGGGATGTGGTAGCATCTGCTTACATTAGAGGGCCTTTTGAGAGTCATGCAAAAGTTGACATGTGGTCACTTCCACAGAGCCTTTAATTGCCTTAGAGAAAATTTTGGGCCATTTTTTGGTTCTTAGTAGATGCTGACACTTGGAACACTCCACTTAGCTCCTAGAAACTCATTCGGGCCCACCACAATCTTCTTTGAAGCCAACAGGAGAAACCCACAGATGTTGCCACCTATTGGCTTTCACTGAGCCCTCTAGGGGACACATGGCACATTCCACTACTCCTAAAAAAGCATGTTGAAGTCCTCTATGGTTGACACTTGGTAATTTCCATGCTCTGGCTTCCTTGGTTTAAAATTTGATGTTCTTGGGCCCATCACCATCCTTGGAAAAGTTCATCAGGGCTTTTTTTGTAGCTTTTCTACTTCGGACCCTTTGGCTACCCTCCACAAGGGATTTTTTGGATTTTGAACTACCCTCCAACTATAGGGCACACCCTTGAATCAAGCCATTAAACCAACCCATTAAACCAAAATTTGGTTTAATGATTCAATGGTTTAAGGCTGCACGCCGAGCTGATTGAACCATTTACTTTGAACTTGCCGATGAACCGTTTACTTTGAACTTGCCGATAAACTGTTTGCTTTGAACTTGCCAATGAACCAAAGCTTAAACAAGGATTGGTTGAACTTTTGATTGAACCAAAGCTTGAAATGAAGTGATGGTTTAATGGTTTGAAGATTCCAACCTTCCTTGTGAATTTCTTTAGTATGAAAATCCGAAGAAGCTTTGTAAAAAATTACCCTTTTTGCATGGTTTTTCAACTGCCAAAAGAAAACCTACAAAGTCCATAAAAAACCAAGCTCTACAGAGTCCATATAAATAGACCTATAGAGTACATATAAATCACTAGATTCATGCAAGATAAAAAATTATTTGGCCTAGAATAGCAAGGGAAGAAGGGGGCCGATTATTGGCCTATTGGGCAAAAAATGGTCAACAAATTGGTGACTCCTAGGGGAAGTATGCCTGCTATGCTTAGCAGCCAGTTGCCTTAAAAATCCATTGGGAACAGAGTCAGATGTAGCTTTGAATAAAGTTAGAAATAGCCCCAAAATATTTGAGAATCAAAACATGAAGCTTCTACCCCACACACAAAGGGAAAAACACAAGGCTAAAAACACTACTTGTGCAACTGCACTTAGGGAAAACATGAAATACAACTGAAAACAAAAATACTATATACAACTAACTACGTGCATCTCACATCCCTCCTGGATCAAAGGGAAAACTTCTTGAGTCCCCTCCTTGGCAAGGAAACTTATGGTGCCAACCAAGTGGCTAGATAAAAAAGAGAGTTGGTGGCCTACTCCTCTTGCTTTCCACCTAAGTTGGCTTGTACCCGAGTGGATTAGATTGAAACATGCCTCTAATGTATATGTACTATATTTATTCTTAGAAACTCACCTCCCATTGGTCCTTTAGGATGGTGTATCTCATCAAGAAATCAATGGCTACTAGCTTATAACCATAAGCCTCTTGATATGTATCATTGACTAGCTTGTTCTCTTCTACCTTATGCTCAGGTTCCATAACATGACCATCCTCGATGATTTCAAAGGAAGTATATTGAGATTCACCAACCTCTTGAAAGGATAAATCTGAAGGCCTGTAGCCCCTTTGCAAAATTATTTGTGTCCCAATGCTACCTTCTCCACTCTTAGCCAGCTCATAACCCCCTTGAATAATAGTGTAACATGCCCCCATAACTTCAAATAAATCATTCAAAGCATGGTAAAGAAAGTGTCCACGCCCTTTCAAAACATCTTGAAAAATGAGAAAAAGGGGCAAAAACCACTTCATCATCAGAGATAGAGGCAAAAACTTGTGACTTGTCTTCTTGTTCATCAAAGGGGTTACCTATGGTGATCTCCTCCTTATCCACACTCATGAAGTCTCCCTGATCAATCATGAAATGAGCATACTCTTCTTCACTTGCTTCCTTCCTATCCCAAGATTCCATTGTTTGCTTCCAACTCATGACTTTGGGATTGGAACCTTGCTCCTGTGAATAGGTAGCAACTTTATCCTCTTCAAGGTCCTGAGCTGGTTCATGATGTTCCTTCTTCTAGCTTGGAATTTGGAGATCATGTTGAAAGACTTGATGAGGTTGGGGAGGATTTGGGAGGGTCTGCTCATGAACAAGAAGAGTGGTTTGAAAAAAGGTGTGTTGAAAAGCTAGGAGTACGAGATTAAGGGTAGGATCGATTGATGCATCAGATGAGCTAGAAAGATCAAGTGCCATCTAATAGAAAGGATTTGGCATACAAGAGGGAGTTTTCTCTAGAATAGGAGGGGGTAGACCTTGGGCCAAAATTTCTTGATTTTCGTCCCTCCACTTTAGCAACATTTCATCAATATTGAAATTAGCTTATGGATTGGTGGAAGGGGTGTCTTTTGGCATCAATTTCTCTATAAGGTCTAAAAACTCTATCTCCTTCTCTCCAAGTAGTCTCATCTTACCCTCTAATTCCTTAATCTGCTTAGCTATATAATCCTCATTTTGTACCTCTTGGAGCTCATAGGAGTCATTATAGAGATGGGGAGTACATGAAGGTTGCCATGAAATGTAAGAAGCTTCTTGAGGAAGGGTGGGAGGGACTTGAAAAGGACTGACCTCATCTTGTGCCTCACACTCTTGGACAATGCCTTTCTCCTCCTTACTATTCCATGACTCAACCACTTTATTCCAGCTCAAGACATTCAGACTGGGCACCTCCTTTTAGGGTGATGGGGCCATAATGTGAGAGGGTAGTGAGGGTTTGGATTCCATTTCCCTTTCTACCAAAATGGATAGCTACATCTGAAGGTTTTCCAATTTGATTTGTTCATCAAGATTAGCCTTAAACACAAGGTTTGTTGTTTCAGAACTCTCCTCAACATAATTGGGGAAAGGACTTTGGCAGGCTTGACTTGGCTTATAGGTAGGGGTTGTATATGAGTGATATGATGCTTGGGGTAGTGAATATGTAGGTTGATAGACTTGGTAAGGCTGCCTCTCATGAAAACTTAGCTTCTCTTCCAAAGATACGATCAAACCACCCACATCTAACATCTCACTTGTAAGCCTATGCCAATTGGCTCTTTCAATGGGAGTCCATTCCTTCTTAACCTAATTCAGTGAATTTCTCACATGATGGATGACATGATCAAGACTTTCTTGGCCACATCCCCTTCTGGTGTCAAGATCTATTATATATTTTTGTATCCCAGTAGTGCTCGCTTGAAGGCAGAAACATGTAGATTGGCAAAGAGACGGGGTTGAGTGGGAGAAGTGACGTAATGAGAAGACTCAGCATAAGGTTGATATAGCTCATGATAAGGCTGGGATCAGTCATATTAGACCTAGTAAGGATCAACATAAGGTTGGTAAGGATCATAGCCATGCTGGCTAAGGAAAATAGGGTCCATGGCTCTGAATGACGGGGGTATACATAACAAAATATTGTTTCTTGATGGTACGATACTAAAACTACTTAAAAAGTTGATTTAACTCAGAGTCACCATTTGTGTTTAATGAAAAAGCCTCCATAGGTTAGTTGGTCAAAGAACACACCAAAAATTCTTCAACTCTGTGGACACAACTTGTCCTAGTTGGTCCCACTGGGCATGCCAAAAACTATTGACATAGTGGATTGCACCCAGGGCAGAAGCTGAGCTCCTGCCTTCCACACATAACAATGGAAACTCCCCTCTAACTTGTGGGACTAGAGAAGTTGGAGGGGAGAGTCTCTAGGTAAGGGTTAGCTCCCTTTGATGCATCTAATTTGTTTCAGTAAGTGCTAACATATATATAGAGATATATAATGGGGGGGGATGAAAAGGGAGAAAGTTTGTAGGAAAATAAACTAGTCTAAGGGAGGTGATGCACAAAAATGATCTAACCTTCTCGCACTCACACTTAAAATCAAAAAAACACATACACTTCAAACTGGCAGAAGGACTAGGCTACAAGAAACTTGGCAGGGAGGGTTTAATAGAAAATACAAAAAATAGAGATTCACCAAAGGTGCTGTGAAATGCACACTGTATAGTAATTTCTTCTATTTCTACACTTCTAAATATAGCTCTCCTTGTTAGCTATAGAAATGGCACCTTATAAACACCAGGTATGTTGGTGTTGAACCTATGGAATCATCAAGAAGTAATGACTAAACACAAACTAACACTCAAACATACACAGAGATATCTAACCATGATAGAGGTAAAAAATGCATTTATTGATTTAGGTGAAAATTTTCCAAGGATATGCCTTAAAAATATGGAAGATGATTTCTCAAAGACAAGTCTCCAATATATAGAGGAAGAAAAGGGGCCTTTTAGCACCCTTTTTTTCAAGTGACCCATGGTAGGCACTGTGTCAACCACTAAAATAACTTCTTGAATTGACACCTTCCTACATCACTTGGATCACTTCATCTGCATCTACATGATGGCCATTCCACTGTTAGGATTTGAATTTATGAGCCATGCCATTTTCATGCTCTATAGTGCATATTGAAGAAAACCAATTATGTCGACCACTGTTGTGCCTCTTTGATGACCACATGGTAGGCACTATGTCAACCACTAAAATAACTTCTTGACACCTTCCTGCATCACTTGGATTACTTCATCTACTTCTACGTGATGGCCATTCTACTATCAATATTTGAATTTATTAGCCACACTGCCTGCCTACTCTTTGTTTTCTAGGCTCTTTGTCCTTTTATACTCCTTCAGCCCTTAGGGGTGATCTTGTGGTGGGTCGCTGCATTCTTTGGGCTCATTCCATGGTTGGCACTTAGGCATTTAAAAACTAACTTTTTTGCAGCTTTAAATTTGATGTCCTCGGGCCCATCACCCCTAGACTCTTCTTCAATTCCCTACCTTGCCCCTTTTGCTAAGAGTGCATCTACCTTTACATGTGTCATAGTCCACTGCTTGGGCACTTAGAAGACACGAAATGTGGATGTTGACATGTGGCAGCTTTTGCTGAGCTAATAATGGGATGTGGTAGCATCTACTTCCATTAGAGGGCCTTTTGAGAGTTAGGTAGAAGTTGACACATGGTCACTTCCATAGAGCCTTTAGATGCCTTAGGTAAACTTTTAGGCCATTTTTTAGTTCTTAGTAGATGCTGACACTTGGCACACTCTACTTAGCTCCTAGCAACTCATTCAGGCCCACCACAGTCTTCTTTGAAGCCAACAGGAGAAACCCATAGATGTTGCCACCTATTAACTTCTACTGAGCCCTGTAGGGGATACATGGCACATTTTACTGCTCTTAAAAAAGTATTTTGAAGTCCTCCATGGTTTACACTTGGTAATTTCTACACTTTGGCTTCCCTGGTGTAAAATTTGATGTTTTCATGCCCATCACCATCCTTGGCAAAGTTCATTGGGATTTTTTTCTATAGCTTTTCTACTTTGGGCCCTTTGGTTACCATTTGCAAGGGATTTTTTGGATTTTGAACTGCCCTTTGACTGTAGGGCACACCCTTGAACCAAGACATTAAACTAACCCATTGAACCAAAATTTGGTTCAACAGTTTAATGGTTCAAGGTTGGACACTGAGCCGATTGAACCATTTGCTTTGAACTTGTTGATGAACAATTTGCTTTGAACTTGCCAATGAACTATTTGCTTTGAACTTGCCAATGAACCAAAGCTTGGACCAAGATTGGTTAAACTGCCAATTGAACCAAATCTTGAAATGAAGTGATGGTTCAATGGTTCAAAGATTCCAACCTTCCTTGTGAATTTATTCAAATGAAAATCAGAAGAAGCTTTGTAAAAAAATACCCTTTTCACCTAGTTTTTCAACTGCCAAAAGAAAACCTAAAGAGTCTATAAAAAACCAAGCTCTGTACAGTCCATAGAAATAGACCTGCAGAGTTTGTAGAAATCACTAGATTCATGTAAGATAAAAAATGAATTGGCCTAGAATAGTAGGGGAAGAAGGGGACCGATTTTTTGCCTATTGGGCAAAAAATGGTCAACAGTATGTGAAGACAAAATTTCATGACATGCGACTAAAAAAATAGAATGAAACGTAGAGTAAATTTTTACTCTACAGTTATTGGTGACCCCAAGGACTTTCGATCTTGCTCAAAAAGAAACCAAAACTCTCGCTAGATCAAAATTTCAAAATCACAGCTTCAGCAATGCTATCTAGTAGGTTAACCACTCATCATCAGATAACCCTTGCTTACTATGCAATTCATTGAAGGCTAAATCAAGGTTAATAATATCCTTTTGTGAAAAATGTTGCAAAATTTGAACCGTAGCCTTCAATTTGAATTCAAGCTGGGAAATAAGAACCAAGATAGCTTCTACTTCAAGGACTGATGAATCATCTCTTAGATCCTAGAAAACTATTTGATCATTCTATTTGGCTAACAACAAAGGTTTAATTTCTTCTACCATTAGCACAGTGTTGTCATTACGAAATGGAGAAGGAAAACCTAATTTTACTAGATCTTTAACATGTTGTTTCATTTCATTGATTCTTTCCTTCATGACATATAAAAGCTCTTTGGAATTGGTGGCTATGGAATTGCAACTGACAACCTCATTTACTCGCTTGGTAGCGACCATTCTGTCATTGGTTCTTGCTACTAACAACATTGCATCTATTTCATTATAATGTTTTTTTAGCAACTTTTGCAAGTCCATTACTCTCCCAGGGACTATATCTAGAGTGTTTACAACTGAACTCTCCACCTTTTTGAATAATTTCTATGCATTTAGTAGGAAGGTGAGAGATGGCCTAAGCTGAATAATCTTTGAAGAGATTCTCTTTCACATGGATTCATATAGCTCCTTTACCAGACTTAATACTCTAACATTCCTTAGCCTATTGGCCAACTCTAGTGTTAATTATGTTGTTCTCTATTGCTCTGCTTGAAATTGGGCTTGTATGACTGCAGTATTATTCTATTCGGCCAGTAGCTTTTGTTGTATTTAGGTACCTTATAATAGGTGTTCCTCACATTTTCCTTGTAATGCTACCTTTTCATGCCTTAGGGTTGTCACTGCATCTTTTACTTGTGTGAGTCCTACTTTGAAAGAATCATTTTGGGCCTAAACTACTTGGTGAGTCTAAAGAGAAACAATATTTTAAAACTATTTATTTAAATTCTCTATTTCATTGTCTTTTCTATTAATCTCTGAGGTCAAACTATTACAATTTTCCGTTTCCTTGGCTAGCTCGACTTTCATCTTCTGTAGCCTCTTTGATATCTTCAAGTAGTCTTCAGTAACTGTAAAAGTGGATTCAGTCAGTAGCTCAATTTTGTCTTGTGGCTTGAAGAGGGACATGTCAATGGCCATCGCATTCATGTAATCTTCTAACTACATCTACTCCATTAGCTTTATTACATTTCGTGACAAATGAGTCACCGTCAATTACTACTGGATGGGGTCAAATTGTGACTACAGATTGGGTGTAGCCAATGCTTTATTTTCCTTGATCTTATTTTTCTCTCTTTGGGCTTCCCTTGCCTTCTTAGCATCATTTTCTTGGGTCTGGAAGGTAGAAGGAGAGGCAATGTGCCCACCCACAAAAGGATGTCCTTGTGGTAGACCATATTGAATATCCAATTGTTAGCTATGGGTAATCTAAGGGGAATGTTTCTTGGGAACAGAGGGGGAGAAATTAGGTTATGTTAAAGCCTGAGGTGGCACACATGGGATGAAGGTTGAAATGGGAATGGTAGAAGTGGCAGGGGATGTCATTTGGCTAGATGAAATCATCATGCCAATAGGAGAAGAGATAGATTGAGAAGGAGTGGGAGGAATAATACTTACCTAAGGAGTAATTATAGTACCCTGTAATTGGCACTGTGAGGTGTCCATCTCCTCTTTTGAACCAAATTAAAATTGCACCCTCTTTCATTTCTTGGGTGTCTCCTCTTCTAGCTGCATCCTTTTTCCTTCCACATCAACTTCTTGTGGAGAACTAGGAATATCTATAACTGTTGTTGATGGGGAAGCTTGTGGTGGTGTAGGCACCACACTCTTTTGCTTTTCCATGACGTTGAGATATTAGTGCCAAACTTATATAGTTACTATAGCTACAGCTTGCTCTGAGGCTTGTGACTCTTGGCTTGACCCAGCCCTAGCTTCCTGCTCTTTAGCTATTATTGGCAAATTACTTGTTTCTAGGCTAGATACAGGGGAGAGATGGCACTCATCCCATAGTTCTTCCCATCTCTCATCTGTGTCTACGTTCTCAAAAGAATGGGTTATTTGACAAATTTCTTGCCTATATTCCCAATAGGCCTCTATCTTCTCAGTATCCCAATATTTATTCTTTAATGTCCTCCTAAAGCCAGAAGTCATTCTGGCTTTAGGATCATAATCTCTTTTCTTAACATAGAATGTTTCCCAGGGTCTATTTTGTGGAAGGGGCAAGTTTGTTAACTCAACATAAAATACAGTAGTGTCTTCCCTAGGATTTTTCTTGGTTTCCCAAAAAGGGTGGCCCTCATGTGTAATTCTAATTGAGACTCTGTTAGTTCTTATCCAGGAAGCTATGCAATCATTTGGGTCATAAACCCATTTGTCCTTTATTAAAAGGAAACCCAGAAAGGCTAGCTTTCTGAGCAACACAACTTCAACATCTCTAGTTTCCAAAACTATGTTGGTTGTCATCCATGGTAGATTATACATTTTTCTTTTCCTCTTTCTAGAGCCAAATTCATTGTCAACTTTGGATACCTACCTGGTGACCTCTAAGAATGGTAAGCCAAGAGTCAAAATCTTAGGTAACAATATTGGTTCCCCACAAAAACCATGGACTCTTATAATGGTATGGTGGGATCCAAAATAGAAATCACAAGGAATTAGGCAACTGGCTAGTAGATTTGAAACACTTGGGAATAATCTATTCATAACTAGCTCAGGGCTGAGGTGGCAACAAGTAGGGGTAACAAATAATTCCCAGAACTCATATGGGTCACTGGTCTTTGACAAAATGTGTGTTCATGCAGACATAGGAATGGTCATTTGGAGACCAAAATCTGAGTCATACAAGTTAAGATACATATGTTGGGCAAAGAGTTTAGAGTTTTGAAAAAATATGAGGTGGAACAAATAGGAAGAATACCTGAACACTCTTATTAATTTGAAATGGGCCAATTGTTCTACCATCGAGAAAGTAATTTTTTCAAAAAAGTCGAGCTGATAATCGTGGGTTTTGTCAATGGTCTTCAGCCTGAAAAGGATAGCCATTTGTTTTGCATACACTGCCATATCATCTTTCATGCCAAAGATGAAAGCCATCATAGACAATGCGTCTTGGCTAGCCTGTGCAAATTGGGCTCTTAGTTAAGAGTGTGGGCACCATAGTGTCATCATCACCCATTTGTAATTTAGATCTCAAGAACCTTAACTAAGTGTTGATTTTTGCCCACATTCTTTGCATTTTAGCAATAGTGGGAAATGTAGTTGTACTATCATGATATAGGACTAACATATCCCTGATAGCTTGTGGTGTGATTTTCACTATGAATGGACCTCATTGAATGGTGCATCAGGGTGCATGGAGCAAGTCTACACATAATTTAACCAGGTCGGGGCATGGATGCACAGGTGGGACAATGAATTATGCCAACTATGAAGTCCATATTCTCATGGAAATTTTTTCATATTGCCCTAATCTAGCTCTCTATAGACACCTTTGATGTGCCCCTTCTCTAAGAGTTTTTCTACTGGCTCTCTGAAGAATTGGATCCATGATACCATCCACATAATCTTTTATTTTTTGCTGGATTACTTCCTGGACCAACTTTAGGAGTTTTGGTCCTTGGATAGGTCTTCAATGGTTGTGTAGGTGCTGAAGCATATGATTTACTTGCAAGAAACTTATCAAGGGATTCATACATCCCAAATCCTTGTTTTGAATATTATGCCCCCTCCATCTCTATATCTTCTTTGTGGTAACTTGTATGAACTTTTGCAAAATAGAGACACTTTTGCTGAAGCAAGTTTACTAAGCATTGAAAATGCAATTAGTAGGATATTTTCACGTAGATGTAAGAATGTTTGAGAACTTGTAAACATTATCTCTTACTAAGAGGTATTTATTTACCTATCAAGTCTCAAAATGGCATTAAACTCAGATAACTACTAGCAAATCCTACTCAATCTTTATTGAACAACAAAATAGACACATTATGAAAGTGGTAGCGCAAGGTACCTTGGGGATTTCTAAAGATTTGGGAGACATTCAATGTATTGGAGAATTTTTGAAAATTCTAAGCTGTCGACTATGTTTTCAAAGAACACTTATTTAAAAGAAAAGCAGGAAAACAAAAAATGGGAAAACAAAGAAATACAGAAAGGGGAAACTACCTAACTACATTAATCAAGCATCTTTATCTCCCTCCTAGATCAAAAGAAGAATTCTTAAAGTCTATTTTATAACAAGCCAGCTTATATTGCCATACAAGTGATTGAATTCGATATAGCTCTGATGACTTGCTTTATTTGTATGCCATGGTGTCTAGCTTGCATTTGAGTGATTCTGAGTCAAACCTACTTCCAACATATATAGACTCTTCTTGTTCTTGGAAACTCATCAAATGCCAGCTCTTGATATTGTTATGTCTTATCAAGAAATTAACAACTATTTGCCCATTAACAGAAGCCTTTTGACATATATCATTTATTGACTTAACTCTTGCTTCAAACATAGGATCATCTTTTTTAATGACTTCAAAATTACCAACCTCTTAAAAGGATAATTTTGAAAGAGTGCAAGAATTTTGAATATGTAACTGATTCTCAATGTTATCTTGTTCCTCTACAACTGGCTCATAGCTTCCCTAAAAAATAGTATAATCTAATCCAATGATTTCAAACAAATCATTTAAATCATGATCAAAGAAATGTTTAGGCTCTTCTTCCTCATCTTGCAAAGTAAGAAGAAAGTCAGAAATTATTTCTTCTTCATTAGAGATTAAGGCATACGCTTGTGACTTCTCACTCAGAATGTTGAATTCATGTTGAGAGACCCAAGGATTTATATAAGAGGTATCTTTTAGCTTTTCTTCTTCTATAACATTTGGGATTTTATGATCTTCATCAAGTATAATGTAAGTGCCCAGACCAATAGAATCATAATTATAGCTAATAAATGATCATTTTCTTCTTCATGATTATATCTAATCCATTCACCTAGTTCCTCAATAAAAACCCTTTCTTCTTTATTCATCATAGCATGGGCTGCCTTTAACTTTGTATTTGGTTCATTGGTGATATGATCCTTATATAATGGCTCATATAATATCTTCATTTTTGAACCATATTTAGTTCTTAAAATGAGGTGAGACCAATCAAGGGACATATATCCTCCTATGTTGGTTGTAAAGTCTCTTGATATACATAAGCCAAAAATAGGAGGTATATCTATCACTACTACATCTTGATTTAAAATTATACTAGGACAAGCATATAATTATAATTGGAGTTGTTTAATTCTCTCTATGGTTTGTACTACATTGCCATCTAGCTATATGAATCCTTTAGTGAGTGGTTCATAATTAATTTCTAAAGCATCAGCTATCTGCTTGGGCATTACTGTAGTACTAGCCCCTGAATTAATCATTGCATCATGCAGTAGTTTCTTACCCACTATCAAAGTTAAATAGAAGGGATCTAGTTTAGATTTGCTTACCTCTACTGTATTATTCACTAGGGCTATTGTCTGCAGATGAACTATATCTTTGAGCTTTTCTTTTTCAGCAAGTCTTTTCTTGATAACAGTACCTTTAAGCACTACTTGGCCTTGTAGAACTTCTTGTAGTAGTGTCTTCTTTTTAGGAATAAACAATATATCCCATATTGATACTTGTTATAGAGTCTTCTTCAATTGATCCACCACATTTATTGGTCCCAAAGTCTGAGTTCTTTGAGAATAAGGATATCTTGTTTTTTCTTAAATTTGTGTAGGAATCCCTTGATTTTGCGTTAGTTGAGGCACTTCTTGTTTGACAGCTATGTTTCTTTGTCCTTGAAAGGGAGGATTCTCCATGAATTGACTATTTAGAACCTCAGGCTATTCCACCATCCTTCTCTTTGATCTAGTGTAACTATTAGATTGCACCACTAGTTTTTTGGAGGTAGATGCTTCGTTTAAGAAAACTGATTCTTCATCTTCAACCCATGAGAACAAAGCATGTTCTGCATCTATTGCTTCCTCTTGTTATAATGACACCCCTTGCATATGATCCATTAAGACTAAATTCTACATACCAGAAGATTGGTAGGCTTGATTGTCACTGGAACTTGCAAACTAACCATCCATTCTTCTTTGCTTTACCACCTTTTGTGTTAGATTACCCATAAGACAATATCTAGGTGTATGATCATTATTGCAAGGAAAACACCAGGCATTAGTGTTATCCACATAGTTATTTTTCCCTAGAACAATCTCCTTATTTGAATTGGGAGGAATAGTCTATGAGGGTGTAGGGACTGCAACTAATTAGTTTGTTGGCTAATGGTTAGTTTGTCTTGGAGGACCCTGATATTGGTTTAGCTGAGATAAAAATATATTTCCTTGATAACCTTGATATGGAGGCTTAGGGAAAGTATTCTACTATCTTTTTATATTGATTATCTCATTATAAAATGTCCTTAGGATATTCTTGATATCATCTAGCTTAGATGACTGAGTGGGGACAATTTCTTTAGCAGATGGTTAAGGATAGGTGTACATACACATAGGTGGGGCTATATATTTAGGAGCTTCTTGAGATAATGGTAAGGAAATTTATAGGAACATGGGCATGGGAGGCCTTGAGGGTAACTTTCCAGCATCTATCAAATTATTCTCAGCTCTGACTGCATAGTCATAATCCTTAGGCAAAGTATGTCCTCCAAGTGACTGAATCATAATAGATATATCTGAATTCAAAACCTTAAGATAAAATACTATAGCCATACCTGGTAATGGTCTAGCTGTATCAGGGATTCTTTCTCAAGTCTTTTGAAATCAGGAATTAAAGTCAGTCATGGCTTCTTTTGGTGCCCTTTAAATGGTAATTAATTGTTGTAATAAAGAAGACTTATCACCCTTCTATTCAAATCTTTTAAAGGAAAGATCTCTAAGTTGATCCCATGTAGATATGGTATTTGGGGTCAAAGACCGATACCATTCTAGAGCCTTCCCTTTAAAAAGGCTGCTAATAATCTTATGGCCACATTTTGTTGTGTGACAACATGTATAACACAGACATCTGATACATCCTGAAGATGTTCCTCAGGTGTTTTAAAGTCTTACCCATTGAATTTGGGTAGAGCTTTTAGGGCATTCACTGGGATAGGGTCCCAAGTGACTGGTGGTATTAGGAGAATTAAGGGACTACCAGTGTTCCATCTTGCATAATCTCATGGGGGTATAGGGCCTCCCATGTTTTCTCTTGGTATTGGTATAAACTGGTTGACTCTTCTTCTTAGACTAGTTACCAAAGGTGGCAAAATAATACCTAGATTTATAGCAGATTATGATCTGGTTACTGGTACATAGCTATAACTCCTCATATCTCTCTGGTTCATACGATCTTGAAATAAACTTCAAGATTGGTCCCATAAGGTGTGCCAAAAACTGTTGATGAATTAAAATTTCACGTGTTCTAAACACCAACAATGAGAAGTTTCAAGATATGGGACTTGCGACTTGAAACAACCTCTAGAATTTTAAGAAGTTGGTTCTTCTCTATATCAAGTATATACTAGGAAAAGGGATAGGAATTTTAATTAGAAACACAAATTCAAGAAAAAAATCTAATCTATGGTGATGCACCTGAGTGTAATTTGACCTTAATCCTAAGCACAATGAGACTATATGTAAGATTCCTTTACATTTAAGAGCAAACAAGTGCATGGTCAATGTAAAATATGGAAACAATAGAAATAGAGGCTCATAACAGAGACTAATTTTGTAGTGATAAAGAAAATGTCAACAAAGGCATAGGGTTCAATCTTCTTATTTGAATCTTCCAATCACATAAGAGGTGTAGAAACATGCACAGTTAAATAAACTTTTCAACTCAATGAAAATGAGACAGAGCAAATGACATTCCTAATCATAGCTCTAGAAAGTATACAGCCTAGACTACTTTTGCAAATGACATAGCAAATATCAACAAAGGCATAGGATTCAATCTTCTCATTAATTCTCCAGTCAAATAAGAGGCACAGAAACATGCACAATTACATAAACCTTCCAACTAAAGAAGATAGAACAGAAGCAAATGATAATCCTAGTCACAGCTCTAAAATGTCTACACTCTTTACAATAATTCTCTCAAAATTCTCTTTGATATCTGATGATGATCCCTCTGGTGATCTCTGAACCCTTATTTATAGCCTTGGATTCACTCCAAATTGTCTGCGTGTTCTCAATCTAACAGCCCAACTAAAATCTAACTGAACTAGAAGTGTCTAACAGAAGATATTTTATAGATTCTAAAATGCTTTGTCTTCTAACAATTCATTGGCTAAAACAAATTACAGGATGCTCCCTTCTCTTAAACACTAGGTAATAGTTAGCCATTTTCTTGAAAACCTTCTTATTACTTTAAGAGACACCGGAGGATGACACTTGTTAGCTTCCTTAGCACCTATCAAAGACACATGACACTTTCCATATAACTTATAGTGTTTTGTGTCTTTACTCAGGAGTGTTATACCTTTGACACTTGTCACAATCTGCTTCCTTGAAAATTCAACAGCTTAAAAGAAAATAATACCCACAACACTTCTTACCTAAGTAACCTTAAAAGGGACATAGGGACATGTGTCAATTTATGTTGCTTTTATTAAAGGACACATGTCAATCTCTACTTTACTTATATGGGGTTATGTGGTGATCTCTGTTGCTTTTAGCTACCCTTTTAGAAACCTGCAGAAGATGACACATGGTAGTCTCTGCTTTACTTTGTTTATACCATAGAATTAATTGGGTCTCATTTCATATTTACACAGCCAGTGACACCTGGTGACTTTCGCTTACTTAAGAAATAAAACTTAGGACCCACCACAGTCCTTGCTATATCAGTGAAGAAAAATGAAGATAATTTAGATCACAACACATGGTGGCTTTTTCTCTCTTCTACTGGGATACATGGCATCTTTTGTTGCTTTTAGAAAATCAAAATTGAGATCTTTCATGACTACCACTTGGCACTTTACACTTGATCTTGATACTTATCTTGTTAAAACCTTTTAATGAAAAGAGATGAAACACGGGTGCCGATATGAAACTATGGATGATGACACTTGGCGCGTTCCACTGAGTCGCTATGAGATATGTGGCACCTTTCAAACAACTCATAGAAAATATGAAAGGTGTCTCAAATGATGACACTTGGCAGTTTCCTCTTGAGAAAGGATGCCTCGAACGATGACACTTGTCAGCTTCTGCTTGATCCCAACACTTAGACAAAAAATGAATCAAAAAGGAAAATAGAGCCCGTGTTCTATTTCAAAACTCCACCATCTCTGACCAAAGTATGTGAAGACAAAATTTCATGGCGTGCGACTAAAAAAATAGAATGAAATGTAGAGTAAATTTTTACTCTACAGTATCAATATTTAGGTTTAGATATTACTTATTATTTTGAAAAAATAAAGAGTAATATGAAAAATAACTAACCATAACTCCTTTATTATTTAGCATAAAATGTTTATCAAAAAGCTACTTTAGATATTGTGTGATAACTTTCATAGTTGATTTTATATGTCTAGTTGTGATTATTAATATTTTTGATTTATTCCACTTCTATTTACTTGTAAGGTGGGATATTTCAAAAATAATATTATGTGGTTATTGTGTTATTTGAAAAAGAAAAGAATCACATCAGTCTTGGATTTGAATTGATATTATATGCTTGGTTTTGAACTTTGGATATTAAATGAGTATTTATTTATTTTTAAGTATATAAGACTTAAATATATGAATGGACTACTATTAGTACACATTATAGATTAGTTATAAAGTATGTTGGAAGATCTAATATGAATAGTTCATAAAAAAGGGAATTATCTCATTATGGGAACTATTGGATTCCACTCATATTTATTTATTAGGTATCTAGATTTGATTCATATAGCTGATTTTTGAAATGGAATGGGATATTGGAATAAGGTTGTTTTATGGTTCATTTTCCCCTTTTCTATAAAAATGATGAATATTTCCATTTATGGGCATATGGGAACCTCTGTACATTCTTACTTGCAATTGTTTCTAATGATTAAACAATGATTAAATATTAATGTACTTTTATGAAAGGTAAGTATTTGGTTGTTAGCTTGGGTTATTAATAAAGGTTAAAGCTTAATGATTATCCTACCATGGGTGTTTGTTAATAGAACATCTCTCATTCAAATGGAGTCATTACTTCCTTTATAACTAATTTTGTTAGTTAAATTACTAAGGAAGCCTAATTTATTCATAAGTTATCCACTCAACACTTCATAAAAGATGATTTTTTGAGGTAAAACAATCATAATTACCTAATTAGAATTTATCTAGTGAGCCACATATTAAGTAAAAAGGAATAAATTCATTTATTTATATGTTGTTTTAAATATTATATACTACTTATGGAAGGTTAATGTAAAATTAATGAAGCTATGTCCCTAACCTTGAAGAGTAAACCTCTATATGGGTAGCCTAATATGAAGCTAATGTAGTTATTATCCCTACCAAGTTATATTTTGAATAATATATTAAGTATAACTAATAGCATGTGTTTGTGGTATGGCATTTAAAATATTGGGAAATTAATGTTATTGTTATATCAAAACTTATGATTAGTTATTAATATTTTCCTTTATGATGAGATGGGTAAATATGCTCTTTTTTATTAAGTTAGATGGTTTGATCAATCATGTGTTTATTTAATAATGGAATCAAGTAGATTTTATGATTTTACTTTAAGAGTAAACAAGTTATAATCTATTTTAAATGGCATAAGGACTCTTTATGGTTGAGGTTTAGTAAAAAAAAATTTAATGTGGAATATGGTTTTTGGAAGTATATTTAGGTCAAAATATATAAGAGAAAATTATTAAACTTATATATCCCAAATTCAATATATGTTGTAAGGGGTGAAATAATTTATCATGAGCTCTACTTAAGAATACCCAACCCTAATGAATTCATATTTCATAATTTTGGGAGTGAGCTTTATTATAATCAGGTTTATGTTACCACATATTTGTTGTTCTTTTTGGTTGGTGTAATGAGAAAAATATTCATATTGACATATTTTATTTTAACAAATTATGTTTTGTGATATGAAGAGCCTCACAAACTATAATGATTCCATCTATAATATGCCTTCCATAGATAAAAGTATCTCAATGTTCTAAAATTATTCTGGGTAACAAGGTTATTAAATTAATTTTGCATAAATATAAGGGGAATAAGTCCTTCAAATATATATCTCTAATATTCTTTGGAATAAGAAAAAATAAGGTGTTTTTCATTTATTTAAGAATCTTTCCCGATGTGAGACAATTATATTTTTTTCCACCACCTCCAATTGAACCAAATTTAAAAAATGTTAAAATGACTCAGGTTTAAACTATCTAGACTTGGCACTTTATCTCCCTCCATGGAAAACACAACAAATTTATCTTATTTCAATGAAGGTAATTTGAAGAGGCTAGTCTTATCCTCATGATTGATTACATTATTAAAAAAAATCCAAGAATTATTATTATTTCATTAGATCAAGATTGGTCCTACCCAACAAAAAAAATTGATAAAAGATATGACTTATTCCTTCATTTCAGATCCTTATTTACACATAGATGCATTATCCTTGACTAGTTCTCTAATTATAATAGAATTTATCCATCTGATGGTTGAATGGTGGAAAAAATTAGATTTCATAGCTCCCTCCAACCAAATTCATATGGATTTATACCTTAAAAATATTTCTTATTAGCATAAAAGTTATGGAATTTAATTATTATTACCTTATTTTTCATGAGTTTCTCTTGATTCAACTAGATAACTTGGAGTTCCTCCTTTATGTTTAACAATTCCTTAGCAATTATTATTATTTTATCAAAATTGGACATGAAAACTTCCTTATTCTAATTTTTAAGTTTTTTATTTATGTGTTGGGGCATATGGGCTAATCTATACATATCAAACCTTTATAAGTATTATTTATATCATTCCTTGATGTAATATATGAAGTATAGATATTAAATCCACATTTTCTCAAACCTAAAAGGGGAATTTCTTTCTATGACATATATTATTCCTAGGAACACTAAAGGGTTGTGATCTAAACTATTTATAGGTAGATTTGATTACTTGTAGCTAATATTAAGCTCCCAATTTGAGGATAATAAAAATCTATCCAATTTGACTGAATTAGCTTCTCAAAAAATGTTCTATTATACTAGGTAAACCTAACCCCACTCAAATAAACATAAATAAGGCCATACATTAAAATTAATTCACTAAAATCCCCCATTACCACATCCCAATTTCTCTCTAAGCTAAATAACCTATTTGATCTATTGATTGTTATAGTTTTTAGTTGATTAACTATAGTTTGATTAAGCTTTATGTGATATTATGATTATTATACATTTATATGTTACTTAATTCAAATGATTGGTTTTATATGAGATAGCTATACTTTTATACTCTATACCTAATGATCATGTTTCTTAATTATATAACATTATTTTATGGATATAATTATTTTTTAGGTTAACTACCTTCATTGTTATGAGGTGGATGCAAGATAGATCCACCCCTTATAGTGTGATGGAGGGAGATAATAATATAAGAGGGTGGTGTAGATGGAGATGTTCGGGAATGCAAGTAGAAACCCATGCACACACCACAATAATATAGCATGTTTTATGATTAATTATTTGACTTAAATAGTTATGGTATGCTTTGTTTTCCATATGAATGTATGATGTGATCTATTTTTTTTATTAAATCATTTTATTTGATTGCATGATTTCAATAATATAGTTTTTTTTGAAGTTTTAGTTAGTTGATTTTATAAATATATGCCTAACTAGTTTAACATGATTTACTATAATATTTTACATAGTTAAATATTCATTTAATAATGCTTGTTTGGATTCACTATTAAAAATAATGGATGAATGATATTACTTAGATGAGTTAGTTTGTAAGTGATTATTTACATTTATAAGATTATTATTATCAATTTTAATAGTAATATGAACCTGCAATAGACATAATGAATTACAAACTTTTTTCAAAGTATTAGCATAATGTAAGGTGTTATAGAATAATATCATAGTCAAATAGTTTTATAAATGTCATTATGTTTATCAAATTATTTACAAAACCCTATGGTTATTGTTTAAACACAGAGGATTAAATTATAAGTTTGATATCAAATACATAATGTTTGATATGGATGACTTGGTAACAATTACAATAGTCTTTTTAAATTCATAATGCTTTAATTGTGCTAAATAATCATTATGTTAATTGAATAGTCAATAGTCAACATTGCATGGAATACTATTTTGGGGATTATGACTTGTCATTTAATCAATTTATGTAGACTAAGTGAAGTCGATGCTAGATTTTTTTAAGTCAAAACACATGCATATTTTATAGAGGATATATAATGATTATTTTATTAAATCATTGGGAAGTTTTGAGATGATTAGGGTTTCTAATAAATTTTTGAATTTAGTTAACAATCATTATTATAAAAATATTGATGTGAGTTGGTTGTGGACCATATGAGAAATGTTGTCAAACTATAGCTTAGTGGAGGTTCAATTGAGTTATTTTGGCACGCATATTTTTAATCTGTTTTATCTACCAAGAAGGAAGGAGAACTTTACGTAGATTAAGGTGATTAAAATGAATAAAGGAAAGAATAATCAGTAATGGGAGGTATGCATATGGGGAGTAGTAGACAAAATAAGAAAAATAAAGAGTACTCAGGCTAAGGAATAGGAGATTTGGATTTCTTGGCATAATAAGCATATGTTAAATGTTAGTTTTGTACTTAAATTATTATATTATGTTGATCAATATTTGAATTGAAATGGGTTATTAGGTTTTTCATTTATTTTAAAATCATAATGGAAAATATAAAAGGGTCTATATGTATGGCCCTATGGATGGCTAGGCCATCTAAAAAACCCTACATCCAACCCTGTAACCCAAATGGAAAATGGTTGGGGATGTAGGGTTTGTCATGTTTAAAAATACTTCTAAGAAAGCTCTATCTTAGTTCATTTTTCAATTCAGAAATCCTTGTTAATGCATTTATTGATTATTAAAATTTAAGGCATATTAGATAGAGTTTTATGATTCAGGTTTTGTTATCAAACCAATCTAAAGACATAAGATTAGTGGTGAACCTAGGTAGAAATATACATCAGATTACATTGGGTTTGATTATGTTATACCTAGTTGTAATTTTGGGTGAAATACATTCTATATTTTTAACACATATTGACTGTGTTAAAATACATTCTATGTTTTTAACACATAGTGACTATGTAATTATATATATTCATTATGTATTTTTTATAAACATATGGACTATGTATTTATGTACATTTATACATAGACATATATATATATATATATATATATATATATATATATATATATATATATATATATATATTCAGGTTAATAGTTTTGTGAGTGTGTGTGCGCGTGCACGCGCGCCCCAACACACACACACACAGATATATATATATATATATATATATATATATATATATATATATATATATATATATATATATATATATAAATATATATATATATATATATATATATATATATATATATATATATATATATATATTTACATGTATATGTATATGTATGTGTGTATATAGATACAAATTATTGAAAGGTCAAGGTTTTTAGTTAATGTCTGTTAACAATAATTTAACACTATTTTATGGATATGGGAATGAGATATATATACCGAATGTCATTTATAAAATATTGTAGCTTATATTATCAAATACTTTGTAGTTTATCAAGTATATTATCCTGGATGAGTTCATTTATTAATTGAACTTACTATTAAAATTGAGTATGCATTAAAGGTTAAGTTATGTTGTAACATTCCACTATATATTTTATTGTATAAGGAGTATGTAAGTTTAGATAGAGGAATTAATTCATAATTAAATTGAGTTTTTAGTCTCTCTAAAATTTAATTTGAGAGTGTAATATATATTTATTGGTTATTGGTTATAAATTTTACTATTTTGTGGATTGTGTAACTTCAGGATTATGATACATAAACACAAAATCCTTAGCATTACACATAAAATGATTGAATCTATGTTGATCATATTTATGTACAAGTGATTTAAATTTTTATATGAAACAAATGGTTTGACCAATTTAAATAAATTGAATTTGAGTGTAAATGGTTGGTTTTGTATGAATGAAGTTTCACATGAAATTTTGTGTGTTTCTAGTCAAATAAGTATTTTGGTATTTATCTAGTTTTCAAAAAGGATTTTGAAATATTTGTTTAGTTGGACGTATATTTAGATTATATGGAATACTCTAATGCATTTGATAGTGGATGTTTTATTACAATACACTATGTATAATAAAGTATTTATATTGTATTGAAATCATACTTGATAGTTAGAAAATTATATATGTACATAATATACCTTATTCATTTGTGATTATGTGATAGAATTGGAATATATATATATATATATATATATATATATATATATATACATACCTTAATAGTTGTGTTATACCTGAAAACATTAATTACCATAATAGTGTGAAAAAGGATGCTTTTATATATATTTAGTGTTTTATAAAAGCATTAAAATAAGGTATTTAAGGATTTTAAATGTAAAACATATTAAGATGTTCTGACAAGCTTTTGTTATATATGTGGAATATGAATAATTAAGTAAGCTTGTGTTATAATCTTTGTTTTGAGGATGAAATAACATTATGAGTTACTTTGTGATCAAGGTAATTGGTAGTCTAGATAAATAATTACCTGAATGGTATGTTACATTAAGGTCTATTTTTTATTTTGTTTATTATTTTGTAATAAATTAGAAGATATTGGATTTAGTACATTACATTTGACAGACTAAATTTGTATATTTGATATTCTATACTTAGCATATTTGTATCAACTAAAGAGAAATATTTTGAATGAATCTATTGGTTTTTATATTATTCTATATTTTATCTAAATCTCAAGTTCATGAATTTAAATAAGTAGTGGATGGATTCCATTGTATTAATTAGTAACATCAATGTAATGTGAGGAGTAAATTGAATGATTGGTGTATATGAAATTGATTAATCCTAGATATCATTAATTATTTAAAGCTTTCACCAAATTAATTTTATAATTAACCATTGTGATTTCATATGTTGATATAATTTTCATAATTATGTGATATCATGTTAGAATATATTTATTTATAGTACACATTTTCTATTAGATATATATATATATATATATATATATATATATAACACATGAGTCCTAATTTGTCACTCTAGATTCCCACACCATCATTATCTGCCCATCTGTGAAGAAAGGGCCATTTCCTTGTTGGGAAATAGTGCAGGGGATTTATGGTTTGTGGTTGGTGTGAAAAATCACTTGGATGATGTTCTCCCTCCCTACTAGAGTACTACACTAGATACTACACTTAAGATTATAGATTGATACTTGAGTCATGGAGACTCATGCTCCATGGAACTTATTAGCATGTATTATTATTTGAGATATAATTTATTGCTAAAAACTATAATATTTATTAATTGTAATTCTATAGCAGTGGTTGTAATGTTGTATCATCTGTAGCTAAATTTATACCATTTAATTAATGACTTAGAAGCAATATTTATTGTTTATTTAACATTGTTAATATTTAGTATATATGTTCATGGTGATCCTTAGCTAAGTGGATTATCTATAAACCTTTTAGTTAATTAAATGAATGCAGTTAGTTAAATATCACTAGTTATATTTATCATGGTGAAATATGTAAGATGAGTATGTGTAATGATTTTTTTTAAAATAATTTACTATATTCACTTAAAACCCAATGGGGTTGTTACATTGTGGTATTAGATCTAAGGCTCAAACTCTAGGACTTAATGTTTTCACTAACACAAAATTATTCTCTTAATAAGCAAGAATAATAATGGTGTGTGATAGACCAGGAGGTGAGGGTACTTCATATACCAATCACACTTTTGATCAAAATTAGTTTGTTGCTGAGTAAGATGCAAAGATGGACCAAATTATCACAACCATGCAAGATATTAGGGACTAAATCATGGCCCTAGAACATGAAGTACATGGTGTATATACCCTACATTGGTTAATAAACCACACATATCATGTCTTTTCTTATTCCTTTCACATGAAACTCTAACTATAGAATATGAGCTTTTTACACATTTAGCCATGTCTTTTGTTTTATCCATTTGGGTCTTGTTATAAGCTTGAGTAATATTTTTACCCATTCCTAATCACCCTAATCCTTTAAAATGGTCATTCCAACTTAGCCAAGTTAGGTTTTACATGATTTTTCTATCCCCTCTAGTCCCCAACCTATAAGATATTATTTAAAAATAATTTACTATATTCACTTAAAACCCAATGGGGTTGTTACATTGTGGTATTAGATCTAAGGCTCAAACTATAGGACTTAATGTTTTCACTAACACAAAATTATTCTCTTAATAAGCAAGAATAATAATGGTGCGTGATAGACTAGGAGGTGAGGGTACTTCATATACCAATCACACTTTTGATCCAAATTAGTTTGTCGTTGAGTAAGATGCAAAGATGGACCAAATTATCACAACCATGCAAGATATTAGGGACTAAATCATGGCCCTAGAACATGAAGTACATGGTGTATATACCCTAAATTGGTTAAGAAACCACACATATCATGTCTTTTCTTATTCCTTTCACATGAAACTCTAACTATGGAATATGAGATTTTTACACATTTAGCCATGTCTTTTGTTTTATCCATTTGGGTTTTGTTATAAGCTTGAGTCATATTTTTACCCATTCCTAATCACCCTAATCCTTTAAAATGGTCATTCTAACTCAGCCAAGTTAGGTTTTACATGATTTTTATATCCCCTATAGTCCCCAACCTATAATTTAGGAGTGTTAGGATTGGGATACCACACTAAAACCCATGGTGTCTAATTTCCAACACTCTTATCCAAAGTCAAATTTAGCTCTAATGGTTAGTTTATTCAACAAGATGAGTCTTACCCCTTTTCTTTGATTCATTCCTAAGTTTTTCAATGTTGACTAAATGCAAATAAAGCTCCCAAATTCAAAATATCGAGTCTCCTATTTAAAATACTACACAAGGAATTTTATATCTAGCACTTACTACTTTGGCACATTAGACATAATAAAATTTGGTCAATAGTATACCTTAGCTTCTCTACATCACACATAGACTTGAATGCTTCATCAAGGATGGGAATATGTGAAATTAATTCTTACATCTATCATGTGCATTGATTATGCATGTTCCCTAAGGGATAGATAAATTTGATTTAAGGCCCTAGATTGAGGGTTAATGTAAGAAGTGATTAGGATAGTAGGGGTTATATATCATGTGATCATACTTCCCCTAACCCATTTTTCCCCTTTTTAGTTTTATTTATTTATTAGTCGCATATGTTTAGATGGATATAGGTATTGAAGAATAAAATGGACATACAAAAGCCTCTGTTAACTTCATCCCCTAAAATTTGGAACATAGGATCACATTGACTTGACAAACAAAACTTATAAAGCTTATATCTTAATGAAATTAGTGCCAAGGAGGGAATATAACATCAAAGACTAGGGTGTCCTATTTTGGCACTCCTATCGAATCAAAAACAAAATATAGGTTTAGATTACTGATAGTGTCTCAGTCCTAATCTTCAATTACCGACTCTACAACCAATCATTTTAGCCTAAGTTAAGATAATTTTATTATCCTTCCTCTTGTAAAATTACATGTTTAAAGTCTATATTCTCCCACACTAATCTAGATTTTTCCTATTATTCTAGACCCTTATTATTTACGATCTAAACACTAAATCCCTAAAAATAATAAAACATTTTGGTGAACCTAACTTAATTCAAATAAATCTAAAACCCTAACTACACTTAGGGTTTTTCCTTCATATTTTTGTGCAAAAAAATTAATTTCAAAATTCTAATTTTTGTATCAATTTTTGTGCATTATTCCTATCCAAAATTTAATTTTATAATTTAAAATTATTACATAATTTTCAAAAATTCTAAAATCCTAGCTAAAAACACTAGATTTCAAAACTAGGTCCTTAAACCTCAAGCCTTCCCTATAAATTTAGAAAACTAATTTAGAATTTTTGTAAATTGTTTACTTTGTCAAAAATAATTTCCAAATTAGTAGTTTCTTGTATAAAAATTCCATTTCAATTTTTTTATTTTTAATATTAATTGTTATGCCATTATTCTATTTAGAATTATTTTTAGGATTTAAAATTATTGCATAATTTTCTAAAATTATAATACCTTAGCTAAAAACCCTATATTTCAAAACTAGGTCCTTAAATCTCAAGCATTTCTTGCAAATTTTAGAAAACTATTTTGGAAATTTTGCAAATTATTTACTTTTTCAAAAAAAAAATCAAAATTTAAAAATTAGTAGCTTATTTTGAAAAATTCAAATTCAAGTTTTTGATTTTTTCTATTAATTTTTTTGCCATTATTATATTCAAAATTATTGCATAATTTTCTAAAATTCTAAAGCACTAGCTAAAAACACTAGATTTCCAAAGGAGGTCATCAAACGTCAAGTTTTCCTCCCTTACAATTTTTAGAAAAATAATTTGATTTTTTTCAATATTCTTTGGATTATCAAAAGAAATTTCAAAATTTTGATGATATTATTTATTTGTGCATGTATTTTAGTCATAATACTTTTCAAAAAAAAATTTGATGAAAGAAATAAAATGTCCACAAAGGCAATTCCTCATCATCCCATAGACGAATTTATAAAATTTTCTTATAAGTATGGCAATGGTCAGACAAATTTGCAAAATTGGACAGTAGCTCAGAATTTAGAAAATGATTTCATTTATAGTGAAGATAATGACTTTTGTTGTAATGAAAGATATTATGATATATGTAATGATGATGGTGAATCACAAATAGATGAATCTTTTTCTCTAAAACACATTTCTTTTATTCCTTCATCTAAAGAAAATAATTTTGATAAATGGGAATGATACTTCTCAGCTCATTCTACTATGCACAATGCACCAAATGAACAAATTAGTCATGCACTTCCAAGTGAACCTAATCTCTCTCTCTCTCTCTAAAGCTCACATTTGATCTCCCTCTTAAAATTTATAAAAACCTTATCTCTCTTTATCAAGCCTTATTGGATTAATGTATTTTCTAGTTGAGGAGATAAAGAATAACAGAGAATAACTTGAAAACTTCAACAACAGGGTGTAGGAGGTTGGTTTGACCATAACTAGTCTTCAACAAGAGTGAAATTCCATTCACAGGCTAGATGAATTGACTATTCAGTCATTTTTCTAGTCTACTAAGCTTAACCATACCCCTATTAAATAGTTTCCAAAGGATATGAAACCCCATGACATGATTTCCCCAAATTGACCCCTATCAAGAAGATGCCCATGAAACTTCAAGTGCAAAAGAGGTTGCACATGATTCTACTAGGTGATGGTGTACAAGGACCTAGAAATAATATGAGGGTGGAGATATCTAAGATCAAGTGTAGTATTCTATAAATACATCTGAGGATTAGAAGGAAACAATAGAGGGCCTACCCTCCTAGTATTTTTATAATGCTTTTTTCCCTTCTTTAAGTATGTTATAGTTATTTTTTATTGTATTTGTTTTTCGACCATGGTTTGGCCTATTGCTATTTTTGTATAACACTTTCATCATTCCTAAATCTTTGTAAAACTAGGTTATTTACCCAATACAAATCATATATTCAGTATCAATTTCAAGTATCAAGTGATAAGGTATAAAGAGTCATTAACATGTGTCAAAATAAAAAAATAAAGGGTTATGATATGAAATAAATAACATGTACAGTAAAAAAATAAGTAAACATGTAATAAAAAATGAAATATCAAAACATGTATATGATTAAATTAATGTTTAGTTTCATGAGGTATTAAAACATATGTTGTGGGTCATGAGGATCCCCCAAGTATGTATCATCATGTTTTATTTAATCTTTATCATGATAAAATTAGTGATTGCATTTGGTATTTCTCATTTCTTATAAATGTTGTTCATTATGAAACATCTTTAGGAGGTTGATTTTGTTTTTTAATAGTACCTTTTCCTAGGTATGTTTGATCATTTAGCATAATCTTGTCTTGAACAACAAGCTCTTGAATTTTGTCCCTTAAATCAATGAATCAATTTTTTGAATGGAATATAATAGTATGAAAAGAAAAATTGAAGTCTGAATAGTAATATTTTGAACTATACATTTTATTATTTTAAGAATAGGAGGTAACTAATTTTAATTATTAACCAAATAAACTCTTTTATATGTCATATTGATTTTTTAACATTTTCTTGGGTTAACTTGAAATAGGTCTCATTGTAAGTGTTTCTTATTTCTGAAACTTATCAATAGAAGTGTTTATAGTACACACATTGGTATTGAAAATATTTCAATCCATATGAGGTGTGGTATGGACCTTAGGTAAAAGTGATCCATCTTCTACAAGGTCAATATCCATATTACCAAGATAAGTGACTATTTTTCAATTTGTTCCAAATAACTTTTTTTCTATTAGTTCTATAAGATTATTAATGAGTATATATTACCTTTCAAGATCACATGGTTTATAAATCAAAGATTTAATATGACATTAAAATATACATATTTAATAATATATATCCACCTTTTGACCTTGTTTAAGGTGTTGTATTCTATATGTCTTTCTAGGTCCATATTGTAAATAAATCTATGCCGTAGGTCATATTTTAAGCATATAAATGAATGCATGGACCCACTAGGCAAATTAAAGGATCAATTTAAGCCCTCATAAACCAATGTTATAGGAAATAAATTAATTAAGATTAGAATAATATATTAATTATCTCCTATCGATATAAGTATGGAATAACATGAATTTCAGGGTTCCTAAAACCCTAAAATAAATTTATATTTATGAACCACTAAGCTAAGAAGAATAGGCACACCAAGCACATTTTTGTAAATAACACTGGAAACAATAATATTATGCATAACCTTAGAGTTTTAACTCTCTTAATGAAGTGAATGATTATACACTTGTATTCATAAATTTCTTATAATATGCATAATATTCATTATCTTATGTGTAATAATGGTGGTACTCTCAATAGGCTCATTCAAATGTTGAGTCTTACCATTAATAGTATCTATAAGAATAATATTTATTATTGGTGTAAGACTCAAACATACATCCAAAAGAATATAATATGTAGGAATACAAGTACCAACCCCATGGCTGATTACATGAGAAATATTTTCATTCTTAATTTCTTCAATCATTTTGCATTATTTAATCATCAATTTTATGGGGTTCATAAAAATAGGGTTATAAATATTGAATAAAATACCTATTGATTTCAATATTTTAAGATTTCACATTTTAAAATTTCTTATCCATAAAATAAAATTCATTTTCATCAATTTCAAAAATATAATCTATTATTAATTTTAGAAAAGACCATTCACAGAGGGAATAAAACCCTAAGGGTTGAATGAGGGAATAAAACACTACAACCAAAATCTTTTATGAATCTAAAATATTAAACACTAAAATGAAAAAATGAGTAAACCCAAACTTAAATGTCATAATGGCATGTTAAGCAATATGATTTACCCTATTTTTATTTTAAGATAATTATCATAAACAAAAAGGTGAATTTATTACACAAGAAGATTTCCCATTTAGAAATGTAAAACAATACTTTGAGATTTTCCCTAGTGGATAAAACAATAAACACACTAATCTGTAATTTTAAAAATAATAAATGGGAAATAGAAAAAGCAAAAGAGATGTCATAATCACACATTAATGAATTATATATACTTTTAATATAGATCTAAGTTATATAGACATGTATATGAATTCATACCAAATCTGCATTCTTAGTTACGTAGGGAAGGTATTTATCCCTATGAAAACTTTTCCATGTGTGGTATTTGTGTTAACCTTTATTTACTTTCCATGGTGTTATTCTATGTTATTAATGTCATATGAATCTTTCCAGGCTATGTAATGTTTTATGTCTCTTCACCACTAGATGTCATATTGTATACACCCAAATTTTGTATGCTGTAAAATTTAATTAAAAATTTTATGATGAAGCAATGATATTATCTAAAAAATCTCAGACCTCATCCTCTACTTCTAGCTTGTCATTTTCTTCTTTTTATCCTTTATAAAATTTGAATTTTTCATTTCATGTTTAAAAAAAATTATAATCCATGCCAAAATAACTATGGCTATTACAAAAATGCCAAAATATTTATGTAACAACTTTTGTGTTTCATATAATTACTTCAATAGTTACATAATTTGTTGCGGTGGTTTCAAAATTACTGCTTACATAGAGTGAAGGTTTCATCATCATTATAGCTTTTATAAAATTAGTTATCAAGACTTGATTTTTCATGCATTTTTCATTATTTATTTTGTGTTTTATATTTTTTTAATCTTTAGTTCACTTTCCTAATTTAATATTATACTTGTACTCTTGATTATGTAAATCTCCACCACCTCCAAGTTAACTCCAACATTCTATTAGTCAGGTTTAGTGATCTCCAAGTCATAATTTATTTTTCTTCCTTAAAAGTATTTCATTTTTCTTGGAATTTTAGATCCAAAAATATGATTTATCAAAGCTTACAATTTTTTATAAATATTAAATTATACTTATGTTTTTTTCAATAACTTATCCTTAGTTTATAATCATCTTATAGTTTTTTACACTAGATTGGAGAAAGGAGTTCATGAGTTTGAAACCAATACTTTAATGTTCATGATTAATGAACCATAGTTCAATTGTTTTCTTCCTCCAAAATTTTTAATTTCTTAAATTTTGTTTTCATTCCTTAGTTTTGGAGAGTTCCAATTTCACCATTGAGAAACATACGAAGGAGCTAGCTACCTAAGGATTTCACATGTACATCAACTACTTTTCCTTCATTTGATCTCATATTTTGTCAGGTAAGATATTTTTTTATTTTGTATTTAATCTATTATATTAATTTTATTAGTAATTAAAATATTTTTAATTTTAAAATATTATTTTAAAAAACTCCAAAAAAAAGTGTTTCTTTTCTAACTCCTTGCATTAAAAGACAGCTTTATTATCCTAATTTCATTCAAATATTATAAATATCAAATAATAATATTATTTGTATTATATATATTATATATAGGTGAATATGTTAATTATTTAAAATAAAAAATGAAATTTTATTTTAATTTCTCATATCACATATTTGCATACACAATCAAACACCAATAAGCTTCAATGGAATGGACAAAATTCTAAAAAACTAAAAATAAAGTTTGCATAAAAATTAGTTATCCTATTTGTATAGAAAATTAATTAAGTTTAATTCATATATAAAAAAATTATATTTGAATTCATCCATTTAAATATAATTTATTTACATGCACAATAATTTAAAAAACCCCAAAACTTGCACACTAGCTTGCATACATATATTAGATCTTGAAAACTTACAGGTTGTATTTGTTTGCATAAAACATGAATTTAATATATAATTTTAAATTTTCACAGTAAATATTAGAATTATCATTGGCTTTAATGTCATTTTCATTGAAAAAAATCATTTATTTTATTGAATGTAGATGAAAATTTGAAATTATAAGAACAAAGAAAAGGTTAAAAATCAATAGCTATATTGTTACTATAATTCTCAATTTTAAATAGCATAAAATTATTACAATATCAAGAAGAGAACCAAAAATAAATAAATATTTTATTTTCTTCATTTTCAATAACTTTTATTACAACAAGTATTATTGTTTAATTTAATATACAAAGCCTTGTCGAAAAACTCAAAATAAACACAACTCAAAAACCTTGTCAAGATGAGCACACATATAAACCTTAATTTAATAATTTTTAAACATAAATTAAATTCTAAAAAAATCAAATAAAAACTAGATGAATTCTTCAAAAATTCAGAATAATTGTTAATTCACTCTTAGAGGATGATCCATGAGTGATCTCATCTTCATATAGTATGCACCTTTCCCTGAGTACCAACTTTCATACTAGCTAGTAAAATTAAAATAAATATTGATTCAAAACATAGACTTGAATTTTTCCATTACACCCCTCCCACAAAAATCATAATCAACCATATTAATGATCTTCATGAACAAACTCTCCAAATAGAATACCCAATAGTAAGACCTATTTGTATCTTATCATGCAAAGTCAATAACCTTCATATTTTAACCTCTCTGTTCATCTTATTTATCCTTAATCTACCCTCATTAGATCTCATTCACTCTATATATGACATTTACTGGCCATAGTCAACCCCATAGAGATGAAAAATATAAAGGTCTCTTCAACTTAACTTTACCCAATTATCTAAATTAAGTATCGATCAATAACTTTGTTACCTTTTCCTTATCCATTATAAGGGTACTTGGAACTCTATCTATTCATAGTTCAACACTATAAACTAGTATACAATATAGGTGATATATTTTGTATCACCAAGAGCACCCTTTTCCATATGTCTTTTAATATCATAGCACCACAACACAACCTAACAAACCAGGTCTTCCATCCCTTCCCATTGAAATCCCTCAATCACATAAACCAAACTAACCAAACTAGACCACTAATACCATTATCATTTCATCGAATATCTTAATAAAAATATAGAAACTACATACACAAAGGTTAGTATATTGATTTTGATATGTAATAAAATGTGTGAACCCAACATGAAAGGTTTCTCCATGTAATCCTCTTTTATTTTATTTCATCCACATTTATCTTCTCTTCCATTTATTATGTAGTTGTTTATACACCTCCAAAATATGTTTGGGAAATATTTTGAGAGGATTTTAGACCTTGAAATCTCTAAAGGATCCACCAAGTTATAGGTGAAGCCTCCTTTAGTTAAAATAGTAATTACACCAAAAATATGATGATTCCTCTCACCATGCCCCCTAAATTAAATCCCCAAATATAAAGAGGAGGGAGATCCCAACAAACATGTGAAATCCTATGAAAATATTATAAGAGAGATTCTATCTTGGAAAGGGGTAGTTACCAATATATTCCCAAATAATCTCAAGGGAATTATGTTGATTTTTAATAATGCCTTCATAAGTCCTCCTTCCACTCCTTTAGATAACTCATTTTAAGTTTTTTGAGATGTTTTCCATGAAAAAACTACACAAAACTAGTATACAAGAGTTTTTATGTATCAAACAAGAATATAAGGAATCCACAAAATATTTTATTAGAATATAGTGACAAGTCTTATACTATTTAACCAGTACCCCACATATGAAAAATATTTAGATGTGAAATATCTTTTTACACTCTATTAATAAGGAAATGAGGAGGGTGAGGTGGGGTTAATAACTAATTGAGAGAACTCTTATAATATATTAGGTCATTCATAGTGGTCATATAAATTAAAGATCCAATGAGTCAATAATCACCCCTAACCAAATAAATAGGGGTTATCAAAATTCAAGCAAAAAAAATCAATATTCAAGTTCCAAAAGTTTTGAATAAAAACTACAACACCAATAAATAAGGTGTGATAGATAAACAAAAATAAATAAATGTTGTAAATAATAGACAAAATTAACCCATGAAAAACAATGATGTTAATAAAAAAATTGGGGTGTGAGGAACCAAAATCCTTAGCCCATGGTCCATGAATATTTAAAAAATCCCCCACATAGGGAGAATCAATTTATAAAGAAATATCAAAATAATTTTTAATACGTTGACAAAACCATATAGTTCTAAAACCAACACTTTTATCACAACATGAACCAAACAAATATTGGTAAAAAAAACTAAAACACAAGGCTTAAAATTATGATACCAATGTATATTATATTATCCATATATTTATTGTCCATGATTATCTTACATATAAGGAGTATAATAAATTCATCCAAATAATCCATGAAGACCAATAAAAAACCTTCATAGACATGTTCCTAGGGTATGGTAATACAAACCCTCAGAATTCATCAATGAGGCCTATGGTTCCCTAAATTTATAAATTTTTTATATACCAAAACCCATTTTATAACCACCAATAACACAATTTCCAAATGAAACTAAATGCCAACCAAACTAACCATATTTTACCATTTCTAACCCATGATGTTGAAGCTTCTAATTATACACAAAATAACCCTAATTTTTCTCCCCAAATAGGACCTTAAGGGAAAAATAGAATGATAGGCATCATATAATTATAAATACACTAGGATTTAAATGTCATCACTTGAAAAACATCTTGGAGGTTTATATTGAAACCAAATCCTAAACCCACAGGAAACTATGACTTTGTTATCGATCCTATGAAGAAATTTTTCTATATATCCTTTATTGACCTAATTATAAACTCTAATTCCCATAATTTTACATTAATATATGACTTAGGATTGGGTGATATAGATAATTTCACACCTCCACCTCAAGAAAAAAATAACCAGAGAGAGAGAGAGAGAGAGAGAGAGAGAGAGAGATTATACAATCTATAGCTTATGTAATTGAAAATCAATCATACACCTATCACCCTTTTCTAAACCTTAAGATTTATCCCTCACATTCTACTAGTTTTGTGGGGTTAACATTGTGGTTATATTCACTTAATATCCTATATATATCCTTTTGTGATGATGCCATGTATATTACTAGTTTTATAAGGCTAAGTGTAAGGGGTCATAAAAATCAAAGGAGATGAAAATAAATTTAAAATGTGTCTAAAAAGTAACAAAATCTAAAAAAAACTTTCGTATATGTTTATTCAAGAGTAGAATCTAATATTATGAATAATTATATCATGGTTATCCATATTTTGATCTAAGTATAGATGAATATAATAAAAATATTATTTTAAGCCTATCAAGTACATATGTACATTTATTTTAAGGATTAGTTTAGCCTCTTTTTCCTTATGAAATTTTGATGTATAGTTTTCCATTTTCATTATATCATGTTTGTCATCTCTAATTTATTCCTATACAACATATTTAAAGTCACATGTGTAAATGAACTAATTAAATCATTACTTGTAAACTACTCATTAGTGCATTGTAGTTCTTTAAACATATATCACATTAAATTTTCATATATTATGTTATAAATTATAATCATATACATATAATTATCAAAATTAGAGATATATATCATTTCATCACATTTATATTCATATAAGGTGTATAAATGAAGAAACATACAAAATAATAAAATGATGGTACAATATGTTAAATCAAACCATAAGGGGTGTGTGTGTGTGTGTGTGTGTGTGTGAATTTTATGTACAATGTTTCATAAAATACATATATATTTTTTTCATGTTAATGGAAAGCATGTATCATAATCCAAAAATCTCAAAAAGATACATAATATAGCTTTTGATGTTAATATCTTCTGGAGAATGTTTCATAGAATATGTATCCTCCTATTTTAATATTTAACTAAAGAAATGTAATGGTTTCTATAACTCATATTCATTTTTCATATAAAAATCATGCCTACCTAAGGTTATATCCCTCCCACTACTTATAAATTAGATGAATCAGGAATACCTCTCATTAAAACAATGTCACTAAAAGTATTCACCTGAGAATCTAAACCAAAAACCTTGGCCTATAGGATAATGATCTCTCCCCTCTTAATAATGAGCTCTTAAAACCCATGGTAATAGGAGAAAAGACATCATTATGTTTGTCTATGGCCATAGGAATATATTTAATTATAAAAATTTGATCCATCTTAAGCCTAGTCAGTTATATAATTGGTTGACTAGAGTGTCTATGAGCATATTCCTCCAGTCTATAATTTAAAACACACACACACATGGGAATTCAAAATATATCTAGTCGTGTAAAATAAAATAAACTAAATAAAGATGAAGGTAGTGAAATGAAGGAAATTTAAAAAATAACACATTATCTTACCTAGGTATCCCTCTTACAAGTCAAGGTCTAACTAATTTTCTAAGTTTATATTGGTCTCATCCTCTCCCAACACTATCTACTCTCTAATAATGGTTTATTCATCTCGTATAGCTTCCTGGTAACCTACTAGTGAAAAAACATGTACAACACCCCCTCCTCTTATCAAAGGTTACTAGTCACACTATTATCCTTCTCCTTTCTACATCCTAATAGACACTATAAAGATTAGAGTCCCTAGTGCCAAGGGTTACCACTTGAATCTCCATAGTCATGCATCTTTGATATTCTAATCAACCACGAGGACCACCTAGGGGATGAGTAAATTGCCTACATACTATAACCTAACACTCTATTAATGGGTTAAACCTATACCTATATGAACATGTGTCATAACTATCACCCACTCTCACAAGTTTCAAGAGTGAACACCTCATTAACCCACTACCCTATCATCCCATTATATAATATGGCTACCAATTTTTTTAATTATCAATGTCCCCATAACCTATGGTGCATCCTTAAAGGGCACCATGTATATATACCTAAAAGAAATAATATCCCATAAAAACCTAATATCTACACATCAGTATTAGGGTACCATGGGATTATATACCAAACATATGATAAAGGTAAGGTGGTTTATGGATAAAACCCCTAATTTATTAATCCTATAGAGAGTGTTGTAAGTGTTGTATAACACATCTTAATCCCAAGAAAATATTTGGATCCTTTAGATTATGATCCTAACTATGATAGCCCATATAGGTATAGAAGGTAATCAGTACCCTAATCTCCCACTAAATAATATTTTATGATCCCAATTATTTCCTTTTATAGGTTTTGGGTCACTTATAATTTCACCCTAACTAGCCTTTGTAGACACTTAGTTTTGGCCACTTTCATGACTAAACTAGGATGCAGTTCAATTTATAGAAAATGACACTTTTTAAGCCTATAAATAACCTAAATTGGTTAATTTCATCCATGTAAGGGATTTAATTACATATAAACATGATGAGGCTAGCTTATTTAGTGTATTTCCATGTACACATCACTAACCTAGTTTATTTCTAACCCTAGTCAAATTATGGCCTAGTAATTTGAGACTTTTGGCCTAACAAGATATTAATTAATAAAATTTAAAATAATTTACAAAATCCAAAAAGTACTAATCAAGACTAATTTTATTGCAAATATAAATAAACTTGCCTAAAAAAAAATTCAAATCAAATTAGTAGATTTCATTTTCCAAAAAAGGAATTTATAGCTAAATATGAAGTCAAAAGTTAAATGAGATAAGAAAGTGATTTTTTATCTCTTAATACTAAAAAATATGACTCACAACTCAAAAATATCTAAAGTTGGTTTTCATGCCTCACAAATATCTAAAACTAAGGCTTCAATATTTCATGAGTGCCTTAACCCCACCTAGAGTTAGACTAACTCAACCTAGGTTTACTTAGACTCAAACCAAGTCAGAATTTAACCTAACATACGTAGGGTTAGATTTAGTTCTTTGAGATATAAATAAAATTTATCATACCATATACCAATAAACATTTTGTATGTAATGTTATTCAACCAGAATATCTTCTTAAATCTTTTGAGAGTAGTGCTATAATGCCTAATTTATTCCAAGATTTACACCAAGCCACAAGTGAATATTATATATATGCTAATACCATGGAAGAGCATTGATATAATACTAAAATTATTTTAAGCCAAGAATAAAAATATTCATGCCAACATGTAAGAATAAAATTTGAAAGAAAAGCTAATCAATTTGTCATCTCTATTTTGTGATAGTGCTTATTGTGTTATGTTCACACTAGTTCTTAGGTAAGAGTGTCTTGTCATAATGTGTTATTATTCATGATGTTTTATCTTTTAGACCAAAAAGGGACTAATATACATATTATTTACTCTTATAAAACCTAGGGTACTTAATGACATGCCTCGTGGGACCAAGAATCCTATATGCCCAATTATATTGATATGTTAGCTTTAGTTTTTCTAATGCATGTGTTTAACTCTTCAAGTTTAGACTTTTATCTTTGAAATTCACAACTTTTTTTAACAAGGTTTTAGGGATCAATTATGATTATGTATAATAATTTCCTATTATTGGTATCAAATATGATCTCTATGTCAAAATAGAGCAAGCCATAAACATAGTGGAAATCAAATTTTCTTGCTTTTTTGTTCTTAATGATATGTTTATTGCTTTTCTAACCTTTTTCCTAGATATACATGAAATGTTTGAGCTTTAAACATGTTTATCAACCATTTTTATTTATAAATTCATTTTTTTTTGTTTTTAGTAAATGTCAATGATCTAATTGAATCAACATTGAAGTCAAGAACTATCACCGATCTCTATGTAATCGATGATGATTTCTCTAAGACAAAAATAGAAAACTGAGAGCTCAAAACAAATTATTGTTTACCCACTTGATTTTGGGATTATAAGAAGTAAAACCAAATAAAATTTTATAGGACCTAAGGTGGAGAGATAAGAGCTTAATCATTGTTAAAATATTGCATACACTCTGTTTAGTGCTTAAATCCACTTATATTTTAAGTTTAGTTGTTTTTGAAGATTTTACAAGTGCAAACAAGGCCAAGGGGCCAACATTTCAATCACACTTTGATTTAGTGATATTAAAAGTATAATAAATTTTAGTGAGATATCTTAATAGATTTTTCACTTTATGTTTATTTTTCATTATTAGCTAAATTTCAAAGTTCGTTAGACTAGTTTCTTTGCTTTTAGAAAATTATGAACTATTATGTGTATGATCTCTCCCATCCCCTTTATGGAAATTGGGTGACCAAAATAACTTAGTTTATTTCCATTTTTTTAAAATTTGAGTTATAAATAATGTCACTTATGCTTTCCCCAAGATTTGAGTGACTTGGGTGACCTAAAAATGATATCTTAAATCTTTGATTTTTCATTTATTTCTTTTTATGCATTTGACTTGTTGACATGAGTTCATTAACTTCCCACAATTTATTTAGGAGTGTGTTGACCTAAGATTTTATCTCCCATCATATTAAAAATACCACTCCACAATGGGGTATACATATTTGGCAAACCATTGTATGGGATAGTGGTGAGTGATTAGCCTAACAATCCCAACATGTATCTAGGCTATTCATCAACTAGACATCAAACTCCACTTAGTATTACATGGAAATAATCACTATTCAAAGGGATATACACCTGTATAATAGGCTATATGGTTTGGATTCAATTTATGTGATTTCTCTATCTTTTTAGCCATACTTGGGACCATTTAGTACATTCAATTTTTATATATTTTACTTATAACCCCACTTGCCATAAAATTTATTATCAAATGTCAAGTGATCCTCAATATAAATTTGTGACATTTATCAATGCCTGTGAGATAAAGGGGGAAATAAAAAATCTACCTATACCTACAACTTAATCTTTGGATTAACACTTAATTCCTCACAAGCATTGGTATATCGGGGGAAACGTTGGTAACGGTTACACACACCCATGTCACACTTTTTGCCTTGAAATTTTGTTCCAAAACCATATGTGTGTCATTTTTTTAAATTGGGCATTGTTAAACTACCCATTTAATCTCAAACATTCTTTCTTAGATATCTATTCCAAAACCATTTACCATGACATTTATTTAAAGGAGCATTGTTATGTTGCCTAGATTATTCCAATCTCTTATCAATTTTTGAAACCAAGTTCCAAGTTATTTGTGTACCTATATTATTTATAACACAATGTTGTGTTTCCTATTTTAGTATATCTATTTTTAATTATAACATTCAAGTATTTTTCCATTAAATATGAAACTCAAAATTTCAAAGTTGAAATCCTAAACTAATTAGGTTCATGATAAAGCCTCATCTAATTTGGGCTTGAGATGATTCCCTTTTTGTGTTTGGATTTTGTTACATGGTTTGATTTCTTATTTAATATAAAAGGACCCCTTTTCTATACATATCAATTGTTATTTGTCTTTTAGCTTTTTAAGAGCATCCTTTTGAGCCAAGTTTTTACCATGTGCTTTGTTTGATGTATTTTGTGACAAAATTTATAGTGTCTTAGTTCCATTATTCTAGTAGTTTTCATGAATCAAATATTGAGTCTTAAGTGAACCAATTACAAACTATTATCTAAGCTAATCACCTTAAGTTAGTTTGATTTTGAGTTTTTGTGTGAGTTATTTATTTATGAGTCTAACCTTTTTTTAGTATGATTATAACCACCTTTGGGAAAATCATTATTATCTTTCAATCTTAGTTCATAATTGTTATACTTTTTTTATACACTCTTGTCACTAATTATAATTTCCTTTGGGAAAATTAGTACTTTAGACATAGACTAGTCTGAGCCTTTTTGTTACTTTTGCCACTAATTATAACCACCTTTGGGCAAATCAATATCATTTTGTTAAACTAGTCTCACATTTGTTCTATTCTACCTTTACCTAGTTTAGTTGTTATCTATTTGTGCCTCTTTTTTAGAGAAAAAGGTCCATTTTTTTAGATCTCAATTATTTTTTACCTTTAGACCCTTTATTTTTCACATGACCTATCCATGTATCTAAACTTTCCTATTTTTTTTTTGTTTTGTTCTTTATTTTTAATTTTTCTTCTTGATTTCCATAATATTATTAAATTTTGTTTAAAATTCAACCTTGAGTATCTTTAGCATGTACATCAATTGTGGATTTTTGTATTTAGTCTTAAACTTTATTTATTTGTTATATTTAAACTTGGGATTTGATTATTCATATATTATTAATAAGTTATTTATATTTACATTTAATTTCAGTTTTCCATGATTAGGGTATATATTTATATTTTAGTTATACATAACTATCATGCATAATATCACAAGTTAAATCAAAATTGTGCTCATAGGGTGTCTATTATAGCAATGCAATGTGAGAATCTCACTAATATATCAAAAATGTAACATACTAACCTAAGACATGTTTAAAATACATGAGTAACAAAAAAGAGTAACTAATTATTTATTATGTGTTTAAATAGAAGCATATCCCTAAATAAGCATCCATATGGATTATACAACATAATCAAATGATAACCAACATAATATATCATAAACCAAACCATATTTTTGGGCTTTCCCTGAGACTAATTTAACAACATAATTTTTTAACTTATATCCATTATTTTTTCAAAAGTGGATCTTTGAAATTGAATTTTGGCTAGAACTATATTGTTCTCCTCTATCAATTCATTGTAAATTTGTTTTAGTATTTATATTAGAAGCTAACCTTGCCAATTTTCTTGGTTGTGATAAAAAAAAATTGACCAATTTTATGATTATAACTACCTATGGGTAAATCATTATTTTTGCATCCTGTGCTAATGATTATAACCACCTTTGGGTAAACTAGTGTTTCCCATTTCATTTATGACTATAACTACCTTTGGGAAACTCAATATTTTTCCTATTTTCATTCTAGATTATAAACACCTTTGGTAAAATTATTATTTTCCATTTTGTTACTGATTATAACTACCTTTGGGAAAATCAATACTCGTCTTATCACCCTACCAAGACATCTATATGTGCCACTACTTATAACTACCTTTGGGAAACTAGTGTCACACCATTTGTTACTAATGATATTTTCATTTGGGAAAATCAATGACTCTAAGTTTATTAATATTTATATTCACCTTTAGGTAATTTAGTAATACCATCCCTGTTACTACTACATTATGTTATTTTCAGCATTTCAAGGAAATGTTTGACTATTCTAATTTTTTCACCCATTCCCTTGAGGGGGGCATTAAAGGATTATTGACCACCCTTAAAGGCATGAATCATTTATATTAATTAATTTTAAATTCTTTGTAAATACATTATTGTGTCTATGTCTTACAATGCCTTATCAAATAAGTGGAAAATTATAGACATATAGTTTTGGCCACTTTCATGCTTAAACCAAGATTTAGTTCAATTTCTATTAAATAACATATTTTAAGCCTATAAATCACCTAAATTTTCCAATTTTTTATGTGTTATGGATTTAATTTGGTATAACATGTTGAGGCTAGATTATTTAGTGTATTACCTTATATGCATCACAAACTTAGTTCAATTTTAACTGTAGTCAAATTATGACCTAGTAATTTGTCACTTTTAGCATGTCAAGCTTTTAATTCATAAAATTTTAAAAAAATAAAAAATACAAAAGGAACTAATAAAGATAAATTACATTCCAAATCCTAATTAAATATCCTAATCAAAAATTCCAAATCAAATTAGTGAATTTCATTTACCAAAAAATGAATTTTTAGCCAATTATGAAGTTAAAGATCAAATGAGCTAATAAAGTGATTTATTATATCCTAAATATTTAAAAATATGACTCACACCTATAAAATATATAAATAGAGTTTTAATGCCTACAAAATATCTAAAATTGGGGTGTCAAGATTTTATGAGTGCCTTAACCCTACCTAAAGTTAGACTGACTCAACCTAGGTTAATTAAGACTCAACCCAAGTTAGAATTTAACCTAACCTACTAAGGGTTAGAGTTATTTATTTGAGATATTAATATAAGTTCCCATACCATATATAAATAATCCTTTTGTGTGTAAGATTATTTTGACATAATACCTTCTTGAATCCTTTAAGAGTAGAGTTATAATGCCCAATTTATGCCAAGCTAGACACTAAGACACAAGTGACTATTAGAGAGATGCTACCATGATGGAATAACATTTATAAAAGACTAAAATTTTCATAGGATAATCACAGACATCCTTGTTCCAAAAAGTAAGCATCAAATTCCATAAAGGAGTTAAGAAATTTATATTGTCTTCATCTCTATTTTATGATCTTCCTTATTGTGTTATGATTTCCATAGTTTTTAGGAAAGAGTGATTATTTTTAATGTATTAGTATGCTTGATGTTTTCTCATTTTGAATAAAAATGGACTAATATAAATATTTATTACTCTTGAAACATATAAGGTACAACCTCTCCCTACTTAAAACTAATGTCAAGTGCATCTATGTTCCCAAAGAACTTGTCCTAGCTCACAACCTCACCTTTATGAGTGACCTCTCTCAAGGTCACTAATATTCCTATATCAAGTAGTTTAAAGGTCCTATATATGTAAATGAGAGTGATATTACACTCTCTTAGGGCCTATGGGAATTGATAAGTGTTATGATCCACATTCTAGTAGGTAAATAAGTTATAGAGTAAACTACTTACTTGGGAAATACTCTCCACCCATATAATGTTTAAAATCTAAGATTTGTTAGGAATAAACACCTTTTCACCTATCAATGAGACCTAAGACTTCATAATCCACTCTTTCTCCCTACCCATATTATAATGAATCTACCCCACCTAAAAAAATAAGGACGAATGACCTAAAGTAATATTCTAGCCTAAAAACTGGAATAAAACTAATTAACTTAACCATGTGGTGAAACCATCACCTAATGTAGGTAGTATTTGCATAACTATAATAGTAGTTTTAACACCCATCAATATTTGTAAAATAGTGGTTGCATAAACACTATAGGAAGGTGATCAATATGAAATCAATGCAACTGTTATGCAACTACTAGTTCTAAACATATATCTATTAGTCTATGAATAATTATATTTTTGCCATGAAATGAATGGTTCTACCAACTGGTTATGCCTACCCAAAAATGGCCTTAAATTACCCAAAAATTCACAAAAACAATAAAAAATTAACATTTTCTATTTTAAACACTAACCCTAACCTATCCATGTAAAAAACTCAAAATTTAATGGATTTAAACTAGTTATTCATAAGAAACAATATAAACCTATGGTTATGCTACAAAAACTAGTATAACTCACTCATGCTTGCATGTAACCCACTACTAATGTTACACCCACCATCATATACTCATCTTATTTTATTCAACTAATTGCTCAATAAATTTTGTCATAGGGTTATAGAGTTCAAAATATGAAATTCTTAAATGCATAAATGATTTATATTTTTGGATTATTTTCAAATAAATAGTTCATTTTTCTAGCCTTTGTATTTCAAAATTTTTGCATTTTTGTAAACTTTCTTTCATAATTTTCATTTTATTATGTATTATAATGTTATTATACCTAAATCAACCTAAATCAGGCCAAACACCAACCTATAATGCCATTTTTCGTAGTTTTATTATAAAATTTATTGTTTTCCACTTTAGTGTTTTAGGTTGACACCACTTATCATTGATCTTAATCCCTAGATGAAATTGTACAATAATAATTATCACCTATACATAAATAGTAGTTAAAATTTGTCTATGTTTTGACTAATTAGCATGTTTCCCTCTTTTTCATAAAACTACACTTGATTCCCATTTATTTCACATAGGTCACAGAGGTATTTTAGCTAACATCAATGTGCCACATATATAATTGATCTAAGTTTCATAACCCTCCTTTTCCTTTTAGTGAGCCATTCATTTTGAGAACATACTTTCTAAATCATGATGAAGTATCACCCTCAGTGGGTAATATGTATGCACCCAATTTTTTAGTGATGCAATATTTCATGAGAAATATGATGATTATGTAAAAAACATTATCAAATTTGGTCCTCTTCTTCTAGCTAGTCTTTTGCCTCTTTTCTTCCCTTTTTAAACTTTTTTTTTTCATTTTGAAACTTTTTCATTTCATTTTTTAAAAACTTTTAATCCATGATGAAACCACCCCAATGTTATGTAACTACAATGGATGTTCTACAAACTACCTTGGAGTTTCATACAATCACTATTATGATTTCACCATTTCATAATGTTTTTTAAATAGATTACTGAGACTTGAGTTTTTAAGAATTTTCATAATTTTGGGTGCACTTTTATTTTTTATCTTGAATTCACATTATTTATTTCAATGTATACATTTAGTATTGATTATCTCAATATCCAGCACCTCCAAGTTAAATCTTAAAATCTCTGGATTAGGATTCAGTTAACTCCAACATAGAATTTATTCTTATTCTTTACAAGTATTTCAATTTTATTGTAATTTTAGATTGAAAATTTACATTATTTATTAAATCTTACAAGTTTTTATAGATACAAAATAAACCTTATATTGCTTTGAAAAACTCAGCCTCAGTTTTTAGTAATATTTTGGTCTTTTTTATAAGATTGGAAAAGTGAGTTCATGAATTTACAAATGATAATTTTTATGAAAAATAAACCAAAATTTAGATAATTTCATCCTCCATATTATTTTTGTTGTTAAATTTTATTTATATTCCTTTTTGTTTAATATTCCAAATGTCACTATTGAGTAACATATCAAGAAGTTATCAACCCAAGGATTAAACATTTTCATCAACTACTTCTCCTTCACTTGATCTAATATTTGGTTAGGGTGGATAATTATTTTCTTTTTTATGTATTTTTTAGATTAGTTTTCTTACTTATTAGAATATTTGGAATTTTAAAATTTATTTGAAAAAAACTCTAAAAATAATTTTTTTTTGTAGCTCCTTATATTATAAAAAGTAGTTTTAATATCTTAGTTGCATTCAAACATTAAAAATATCAAAGAAAAATAATATTTATATTAGATAAGGATATATATGTGGTTATAATAATTATTTATATCCTAAAACAATGTTTAATTTTTATTTTTCATAGAACACATTCACATACACAAAAAAAACACCAAAAAACTTACACACACTGAAGCTATAAAATCGAAAATAAAGTTAGCATCAAAAATCAATTTACTTATTTGCATGGAAAAAGAAGTCATTTCAATTTTTAAATCATAATTTTAGTTTTTGTATGATCCATTTACATATCATTTAGTTACATATTCAACAATAAAAAAAATCATTTAATTATATATGGACATATGCCCTTAAATATGGACTTATAATATTGTTATTTACAGTTTTATAATTGATTGAATTGGTTTTCAATATTTATATTATTGGGTTTTAACTAGTGTGACACTTTATTTCAATATTGCTATTATTTGTTTTTAAACTAGTTTAATATCATATTCTAATGTCTCTATTATCAATTTTATGTCATGTGATATTGGATCACATAATGACCCATATTTTCTCTAGTACTATCTAATAGTTGTCATAGTGACACTCCCATTTATAAAAGTAACTCAACATAAAAACATAAGGTTCATAGCTTAATAAAAATTAAATCAACTTATTTTTTTTTTTATAAAAGTAACTTAGTTTTAAAAACATTTACCTCAAAAAGTGGAGCAATAAAATTTCACCCTTAGATTATATTATATCACAACTAAATGATTAAAGAAACCCTAAGAATCTATAAGGATGAATCAGAAAAATTCAACCTAAGCTTTTTAGGCTCATTTACATCATGGACAAGGATATGAGGATGATTGGAAGTGTCATATTTTTAGTGTATATCTATTTTAAAAGTATTAGTTGGTTTTTTTGTTTTTTCTAATATTTTTGTACAAGTTCATACACCATGTATAATGAGAATAAATGAGTTACATAAACATTAAGTCCAAAAAAAAGAAACTGATCTATCATGTTCTAAGATTGTAATTTATTTATTTATATTTTTAGTCATATTTTTTAGGTTAAGAAGAAATAAATAAAAACATTATTTAAAGTATTACTATTTAATCATACATATCTTCAGTGTATGTAGAAAAATAAAATAGTCATAGGATATATGTGACTATTGCTTGATGGCTTAAGAACTATTCAACATGTTCTTCACAATACTAAGGTCTCCCTACCTTCCCTTTTTCTCATTTCCTTTACACCAAGTTTTAAAACAAAACAAAATAATAAAGTATTAAAATTAAGGTTTGAATAAAAGCAAACCTAGTCCATGTTTGATCAAACCTTATAACCATGGAATAAATCCACTTTAATTTTATGAAACTTCATAAACATGAGATAGTAAAAATAATAATAAATGTATTAATGAAAGATAATTAAGGTAAATAAATATCAATATTCAATTCATATTAAATAATAATACATTGTAGATGATATTTTGTGATTATGTATTATCTTGGATATTCCTCTTACTTATACACTTTCCTTAATTCCATAAGCCTTTTATTTGCTCTATATTATGCCCATTATCCTATGTCTTAGTCTCACCACTAACTAGTCTTATATTTATGACATATACATTCTATATTTCTGATATTGATTAAAATGTAATTGTCTTACACCTTTGAAAGTTATGATCCTATACCTATTTTGATATTTTTTGGACACTAAGTTTTAGGATAGAAAATACCATTAACATTACTATCCTACCCAAATGTAAGTTTTTAGTTCCCTAAAGTCATCAAATTTTAAAATGAAACATATCCAATGGTTAGTCTAAGTTATTTAATGTGAGTTATTACTCCAAAGGATTGATATAAATAAAATATCTACCCTTATTCATTCCTCACCTATAAAACCTAGCAATTAGATCAAGGAGTATTCAAAAAGAATTCAACTCAACGAACTTCCCTATTTATTCCTATTCCAAACTAATAATAGGTACTACACATATATAGGTATAAAGTACTAAAGGATTAACCTAAAAGATTTATTTTCTAAATTATAATCTAGATCACTATTGTACTTGATTTACACGCATTACATGATTCACACATAAGTTGACACATATGGGAGAATGACATTAGTTTGAGGCCTTATTCAGATTATTGGAAATTTAGGTAGAATCTTTTTATATAAATTTAGTTAGGGTCATATTGATACTATATTAACACTAACCCATTTCCCCCAAAAGTCAGATTGAATATGGAAAGCTAAGGTTTTACCATTTTACAAGGACTGACTATCTATGACATAGATTTGAATTCTCCAAAGTGAAGGTGAATACAAACCCATAATCATCTAGGTGGTCACATCCTATTTAAGTAGATATTATATACATGAAACTATAATTATACTTAAATGGTACAATTTACACAACCATCTTAGGCTTGATGCAACTATCTAGATAGCCAGAGACACTAGATCTAGAATCTAAAAACTATTATAGAATTTTCTTCCTACATAATTTTATCCTATTATAGATCCATAACTAAATTAACATCAAAAATGTTGAAGTACCTATTTGTTTTATCATTTCCATATTTAGCCTAGTTGTACTTTCCATATTTATACTATCTCAACATAATAAATTTAGTGTATGTTTATATTTGAGTTTAGAATTCAATTGGCCTACTATGGATTTTATTATCACCCTTATGCCATTTCATTTATATTTATTAAACCTATGCTTAAATTGACATATATACCCACAAAAAATTCATTTTAGGGTTAAAAATCTAGTGAACTTGATCTTTTGAACATCAAACCTTAAGTCACCTAGGGTTTTCTATTTTTTTAATTACTAAACTTTAAATTAATTTAAATTTTTAAATCATGTTTCCCATGGATATTTATATTAATTATTTCATGGTCCAATACTTTATAATTGTTCTCACTTATTATATCTGATGTCTAATTAGCATATGGTAATCTATAAAGGATGCAAAACTTATTTTCCTACATATTCCTTACTGTTATAATGTTTACAATAAGATTTTACATATCACTACAAGAAACCAAAAGGATTTCATGAATCAAACTTATTACCTAGGACATGTTTCTTAATTCAACAAACTATAGCCCAAAATTCAATATTGGACGTGTTCCATAGTTCTTCACATTACAAGGATTTCCTTTTAGATGTTTTACATATATCCTTTGATATTTTCATCATATGTAAACTCTATCTCAAACACCATAAAATGGACTGAGCATAATATATCCTTTGAAAATGAGGATTTACCTCCCCAATACCTTATAAACAACTATTTTCCACTATATCTCTAGGTATACAATTGCAACAAAATGGTAAAATGAGTTCTTGTGGAAAATGGTTTTGGACTCAACATTTCAAACATATCATTATCTCTATCATAAGAATTGGACCATCAAATTTATATCCATCTAATATGAGTATCAAAGGATTTGATAATATGCCATGGTAATTATTAGGATAAATAATGTTGAATATTATTGTGGGTCCCCATACATTGTCCACATTATGCTAGGTTATGCCAAATGGTTTTAACTATAGAATTATTTTGGGATTAAATTGGATACATAATATATATTTGGTTACATCCATGTTACATTCATGATTAAAATATAGTCACCAATAATTAATTTACACATGCCCAATGGAAATAATCCATTCAAACACTATGAAATGGTTCAACCACCTATCCAACCCAAACTACAAGTATATAAATCTCATTTTAGTTCTCAATAGTTATGTAAGTATGGGTACAAAGGATAAGGATTAGGTGAAATTGAGAAAGTAATAACATACCCCATTTCTTCTATGAATAATACAAACCAACAAGGCTTGGGTTTTTCATACAAAGCTAATAAACACAAGGATACCCCTCAAAGTAAAATTTGTTTCCAAAAGTCCAAAATGGAATGTATGAATATATCCATAATCAATATCTAAATGGCCAACCATCATTTAATCGATGATTATTCTCCCTCAAAAATTCTAACAATGGATGTGTTTTCTAATGATGAATCATTACTAGAATATTTGGGGGCATATGAGGATATCCCTTCCTTCTATAATAATAATAATAATAATAATATGTTTCCTTATGCCACCTCTGCTCATATTTACTTTTCTAAGAATGATAATACAAATATCCAACATGATGTATTAAATACTATTCCTACCACACCATTTATCATAGATAAATCTAATTTTTTAAATGAAGAAAAAAACAAATATAACTTTTAAATAGATAAAGACCCTATACTAGTACTCCTCACTACAATGATGGAGGAGGATGAAGGAAAAACATATCGACATGTCCTTCATGATTTACATAAACTCTTTGTTTGAGATTATTTGGATATGTCTGGGATTGATCCATAAGTGTAAATGCATAATAAACTATTATACCCAAACACAAAGTTGGTAAAATAAAAAATACCAAAAAACATCCTAAAGTGGCATTGTTGGTAAAACATGAAAATAACTAACTTTTAGATGCTAGATTTATAAGATCCATCACACATTCGGACTAGGTATCCAACATTGTCCTTTTTAAAAACAAATGGTGACATTTGATGCTACACTAATTACCATGATTTAAACAACGCTTTAAACAAAGATGAATGCCCTTTACCTAATATCAACATGATTGTGGATTCCATAACTAGATATGAGACATTTTCATTTTTGGATGGTTTCATGGGATATACCCATATCAAAAATAACCTAGAGATCAATAAAAACCAAAATTTACCACTCATTTGTTTATTTTTTTGTTACAAAGTCATGCCTATTGGATTTAAAAACATAGAAGACACATATCAAAGGGTCATAACTCAATATTTCATGATTTCATAAAAAAAACTATTAGGAATTATGTTTATGATTTACTTAGAAAATCAAAACACCATTGATACCATGCTACTGATTTATGATAAATATTCAAGCACCTATGCAAATTCAATGTTCAATTAAATCCAAATAATGTGTTTTGGGGTATATTTTAAAAAACTCATAGGACATATTATTTATCAGCAAGGCATTGAGGTTGATCCAAAAAAGGTAAAATCTATCATATAAATTCCACTACCAACCAATATAAAATAATTACAATGTTTGTAGGGCTAAATTCAAGCTACATGATGTTTCATTGCCCAATTGGATGATAAAACAATTCATTTCACATGTTTGCTAAAAAAGGATATAGGATTCATATGGGATGACATATTTCAACAAAGATTTGATAATATAAAAACCTCTTTATCAAACCCACCATTACTTATTCCTCCTATTACATATAGATCATTACTTATTTACATATCGGCTCCCCATGAGTACTTATTGGCCTTACTAGTATAATTTGATGATAAGCACAAAGAGTGAGAAATTTATTATATCAGTCACCATCTAGTTAATTACAAATGAAAATATACAACCATGGAAAATTTATGTTTGGCTTTGGGTTTTTCTACCCAAAAATTACAACATTATTTATTCAATAATGAGGTTCATGTTATAATTAAATAAGATTCATTTAGGTTACTCATGAACAAAACACATCTAACTAGATGAGTAGCATAATGGGTGATGCAACTCATAGAGGTTGATCTAAAATTTGTAGCCCAAAATTTAATAAAAGGTCAAGTCATATCCAACTAATTAGATACATCTCCTTTACTATATTCTTTTCCACTCACTGAGGTTTTTGAGATGAGTTCAAGGCATATAATATATAATATATATATATATATATATATATATATATATATATATATATATATATATTCTACTCCATGGAAAATGTTATTTGATGGATAATTTTTTTGAATAAGATCAGGTGATAACTTTGTATTCTATACTCCCAAATGTTAATACATGCCTTTATCTTACAAATTACATTTTTATTGCACCAACAATATATTTGAATATGAGGCCTTGATCATTAGATTATCCATAACACATAATCTAGATATAAAACACATCCAAGTTTTTGGTGATTCCTAGTTGGTTCTTAATCAAGTTACTAATCATTACCAAACTAAATAAAAGAATATTATACCATATAAATAAATGGTAGATAAACACACATAAACATTTGACACATTTTCTATCGATATTATTCCACATAAATATAATTCCATGAAGATGCTATGGCAAGCATAACATCCTTGATGACTTTTCATGATGATCACATAAACATTATAATAATATAGCTACAAAATCCTTCCATTTATTTTGATCAAAAGAATTCTTTGGTTGTTCTTACTATTATCCATAATACTATAAACATAAAATGGCACACCTATATTTATGAGTTTATTTATCAAGCCTATATACCAGACCATTGTTCACTAAATAAAAAATGGAAATTACAATTTGAAGTGTTCCATTATCTTATTATTGGAAATCATTTATTCAAGATATGTTTTGATGAAAAATTACTATGATGCTTAATAAAATATGAAGCACACATTGCACTCCTTGAAAAGTATGGCATTGAGTGTGGTTAGAATTTAAGTGGACGTGCCATGTCTCAAAATCTATTACACCAAGGTTATTATTGGCCTATAATGGAAAAAGAATGTATCAAACATGAAAAATTATGTTTACAATTCCAAAAATATAGTAATTTGAATCAAACATCATCACATGAGTTATAGTCAATTATTTGAACATGGCCTTTTTCTCAAGGGCTTTGAATGTATAGGTAAAGTAAATCTATTATTTATTAGTGTAAAAAAATATTATTACAACTATAGATTATTTCAAAAAATGAGTGGAATTAATTCCACTTGAGTTTACCATAAGGGATGATATATAAAAGTATTTTATGACCAATATCATCTTCCATTTTGGCATACCTTCAACCATTATTTTTGATAATGGAACACATTTAAAAATAATATAGTAAGATAGTTTTGTATTAAATATAAGATTAAGAATACATTTTATACACCATATTACCCATAAGGTAATTTCTAAGTAGAGGCAACTAATAAAATAATTTTAAAAATACTTGGAAAAATAATTAAGTGATACATCACTAATTGGCACCAATATATGGTATATGCTTTATGGGCATACTGCACTAGTGTCTGCACACCTACGTAGGCTACACCTTATTATTTTATCTCTAGTATAGAGGTTTTATTACTGATCAAACTTGAGACACCTTGTTTGTGTGTCTCTCTAAAAGTCATCATCAAATATAGTGAATATATTGAAACTTGATTGCATCAATTAGAGCAATTGAGTGAAAAATGCACATAGGCTACTAAGAACTTATGTGTATATTAAGAATGTCTAAAATTATCATATAATCAAAAGGTTAAACCATGTGAATTTAATGTGGGTGACCTAGTACTAAAATAAAAATAAAAAATACCAATGTAGAAAAGGATAAAAAGATAAAGTTCAAACCAAATTGGTTGGGTCCATTTACAGTTAAATAAAATATGGGAAAATGTGTAGAGCACATTGATACACTTGAATTAAATACTTTAAAAACTACCAATGAACATCATGAATTTGCGAAAGTATATTACTTAAGAAAAAATTCCAAAAACACCAAAAATTCAAAAATATTAAAATAAATCTAGAATAATTTCAGCATTTACATATTTTATTGGCTCCTTGGCATCCATATGTTACTTTTATATTTATGTACTACATACTTAGTTACTCTTACATGCACATACCTATCAAACTTATACATTAGGTGTGATACAAACATACATAGATACATGATACATTCCTAGTTTAGATTTTGGGAATTCCTTATAATCATGTCATATGGACAATGAGGATATCCACTTATTATATATTGATACACACAATTTATATGATTCAATGATCACTCTAAACTATCATGTTCAAGATTATATGTTTACTTACACATGACTATTATCCATGATTATATCTTACACAAGTTAATTTTTATGCTATAAATTTGACATATTTTTCTAACACATTGGATCCATGGACCACTATGACATGTTTATGTTGGTTGCTTATGCTTTACTTTATTCACTTCCTTGATTGTCTTGTCTTGCTTGTTCAAGAATTTGAATATTCTCCTTTGATTGTAGCCCCCATGCCTATATATGCTTTGTCTAACATTTGTATATGCCATTATTTATTTAATGTACATTAGAATATTCCATTGTTACTTTTATATACATTTGAATAAGTCATGTCCATTTGAGTCCATTACATTTGAAGATGCCCCTTTTTTTTCATCCCCTTACACCATTCATTGTTGACTTGTTTTTGAGTGATTTTGTGTGTGTTCTTATTTTCTTTTTGAGATTATACTATAACTATCTAAACATTGTCATGATATTTGACATGAATTTTAGGCTTACATGTGATCACATTAGTTCTATGCACTTCAATTATATATTTACCAAGACATGTTTATTTTATATGCTTCATGGTTATAGTCACATATTATATAGTTATATTACCATTTTAGGTGAGGTAAATCCAAATACCTATATTTCATTCACCTCAAAGAGGGGGGTATATTAATGGGGGAATTCATAGAGGCATGTTTACCATAGTTATCATAGTTCTCAAATTTGGTATGGGTATGCTTTGGAAGCATGTTCTTCCCACTCATTCACTATTTTATACTTATATCAATTTATAGATTCAGTGGGGGCATTTCATATGGGCATATCTTCCAATATTCATTATTGTAAGATCTAGTGGGGCATGATTTGGAAGCATGTTCTCTAGATTTATTCAATATATGGTGTATGCAATGGTGAATACAACATAATCTACAAATCAGTCCTAGTTTAGAGAAGATAGACCCTACTTACACTTCAAACTAGGGATACATTAAATAATTAGTGTCATGACCAATATGGATCCATGAAACCTAATTAATGGATCTCTTACCATAATAATATCATTAAGGAGGCTTCCAAATCCTCTAGTGAATAGAAATTTCATAATAACCCTAACTAGGTCCTTATTTTCATATTCACTAAACTAATAAGAAGTAAAGTAAAAGTCTAATCTAGTGCTCACAAAACCTTGTGAAAAAATCATGGGGGTTAGTAAACATAAAATTTAACATGTATAAGAGAATAATAATTAATTTATGTATAGGTAAAAACCTAATTCATGGAGAGAGAAATTTTATTCAAAAGCCATTACTTATGTTACTTCTATCTACCAAAGAGAGGAGAAAAGTTATAGATACTTACCTAGAATAAAAAGCTATTGAGACTCAATCTCTCCCTTGGTTAAAGGTGTTTTTTAATAGGTTATTGTGGTTTTTAAGGCTCATTATGAAATTTTAAATCATCTAATACTTCTCCACAAGACTGGATTACTCTCCAAGTAGAAACACTAGGCTAAAACTCCTCAAGTAGAATGGTGGAAGAATAAATTATAAAAAAGTGCAAATGAATAATAATTCATGCCTACTCTTTGAATAATATAAAAATGAATGTGTTTATATAGGTTGATCTAACCCTAAACCTTTATGAAAGTTATAGTTAAAAAGGTCAACCCGGTTGACCTAGTATTACAATTGACAAAAATTAACTAGGTCACATTATAGGTCATCCAGTGGCTGACCTAGACCCTAATAAGTTTTATCAATAAGAATAAAAGGTCAAGGTTGCTAAGATAGTCATGTAAACTATCAAAACTAGATTTAGGTTAGGGAAAGGGCTAATGATGATGGTAAAATACTAGAGGAGTATGTTAAATGGGAGGTAAAGATTAAGGGAATTATTTTAGGAGCTAGTTTGATTGGTAAAAAGTGGAAATAAGGGACAAAAATACTATGAAGAATAAATGGTCTATCCACCCCTTACACGGTGTACCCATTAAAGCATGCACTCAAAAATATTAAGACTCAATGGGTCCTTATAAGATATAAATAATCATTAATTGATAAAGATTGAAAATATTATGTGTATACATTAGCCCCATTCAAAGCTCACCATGTGTCACTCAAGTGCAATAGGGGATAGTTCTTGAAAAATAAATTAGTAACACACAACACTAAGGATACAAATAATTTATAGTATTTAAAAAAAAAAAAAATGAAATTAAATGATAGAAAAAGAAATAATTAAAAAAGTAAATGTAATGTGTACCTTGACTTACCTTTATCACTAGATGGTTATCATCTACGTTTATAGTTTTGATTAAAGATGGTGTAGATATTACTTTTAACAAACCCAATAATAAAAAACTAAAGATATAAAACAAAAAAATACAAGAAAGCCAAGATAACTAGTGATATGTGTATGAAACATACTTGGAATTTTCGTATGTTTGGGTGACAAGTTATATGTTATACCAAATGACCAGGTAAAAATTTAGAGTAAATCAGGTTACCAAAAATCCAAAGCTACTAAACACTGAGAAACTCAAACAAGTAAACCTAAAGTAAGAAACACAAACTCACCAAGTAAAACCATGGATACATGTCAAAAATATAGTAATCAAACATTAACTTAAAATTAGTGACAATCCTTATTTAAGAAAATATGGGAAAGAAAAATGATAAAACAACATTGATGAGTGAGAAGTAATAATCCTTACCCAATCATCAATGGAAAAAGGTGCATAAAAGGGAAAACAACAATGGTATGTTAGAAGTAACAAGCCAACCTCACTAAGCAATGAAAAAAGTACATAAAAGTAGAAATAGACTTAGGTGTCCATAAAAAGGGTATTACAACAATGAAAAATAGAAAAAGAAATCAAGGTACAAAAATAATTGTAGATCCATAGAGTAAATAAAGTAATCCTAGTCACTCAAACATATTGTTTTGCTTTGATGATAGATAAACTAGAACAAAGTAGTGATAGTATGTTTTTAAGATGTGAAGAAAAAGTAAGTATATCAAAATGGAAAATATATTTAGAATCAGACGTCCTTGTCAAGGGGAGAAATGAAATAGGTGGCAGGGAGAATGAAGTAAAAACCAAGGTAGATGAACTCTTCATCAAAGTCAAAACACTCAAATTAGGTTTGTAAAAATAAGAAGACTTTCAACTTTTAAGGACTCTGAAGAATTCTCCTAGACACACAAGTATTAGGTCAACAAATGAAGTATGTAAATCATCCCATGAAGGATATATGCATAAAAATTAAAATCGACCTACCTTCCCACAACATTCCACCCTTCCTTAGGACCCATTATAGAGCCATCAATAAATTGTGAATATTGGGTACTTACATTATAAAGTAGGTAGCACCATAAAGTTTGTTGAATTATCCTATTTTAATCTAATGGACTATTGTACCCCAATGGACCTTGCCTCTATCATGAGGCCAAATGTGGAGTTTGATCTTTGATTGTAGATAGGATATATGTTTTTAATCATGCTTTTTGGTGTGATTCTAACTTTTGATATTTTTATGTTGCCTTTTATATATCATTAACTTTTGTTTCAAATGATTTGGATTTTAACTTTATTGATGATTTTTTTCTATTTTTCCTCCATATGGATTCATAAAACCAAACATGGGAGCTAAATATGACTTTCATTTTAATATTTGGGACTTGGTTACTAAGAGAGAGAACTTAGAGACCATGGTGTCTAAGAGTCTCATAAATCTAGGTGAAATAAAAGTTCTATCTTGACTTCAACCTTGTTATATCTAATGTGAAGTGAAAGGAAAGGAAATTAAGAGGAATTAAACATGAAACAATTTGAATTACTTCAAATCACAAAAAAAGTGAGAAAAGGTGAAAAAAAGGATGAAATGATAGAAAAATGAGATTCCTTATCATAGGAATGAGGTAAATGTAGGAAAACATGTTAGCATAATATGTTTGAAAATTCTATCTATCTTAAGAAACAAAAGATAAAGCTCAGAACAAGAATAAAAAACTCATAACCATTGAAAAACATGTTCTAGAAAAAAAATAGATGGTGATTTTATGAGGAAGGTGAGGTCTTATCCATGGTCTTAAAGTACAAATCATAAAAGAGAAACCCAAGGGGATGTATAAAGTATGTCTTATCCATGGTATTACACTATAACTCACAAAATAAAAACCTAACGGGATGCCCAAAAAGTGTGTAAAAAGTATGAAAGAAAAGAAAAAGAAAGTACATTATGAGTAATAATGGGTCTGATACATGGTTATGCAATGAAACTTAGGATAAAAATGGAAACTAAAAGACCAAAAGGAAGGACTAAGGTTTGTGAAAATAGAGAACTATTGCAGATGGTGAGACCTAGGTAAGTATCCTAAAAAAAGTGTTAAATGGATAGAATATAGAAAACATGAAAAGAAGAAAAGGAATATACATTAATATATATAACAAAGATGAGCATGTGAAAGATAATTTTGTGTCTCAAAAGTTTTCTTAAAGTTAAAATATATTGGTAGCATGTAATGGAGAATAAGAATGGGAATCACAAGATTCCCCAAAGGGTAATTGGATGTAAGGATGGGCATTGCAAGTTTCCCTAGAGTCTGAAATGATATGTGGGTGGGCATCACAAGATGCACCAAAGGCTAGAGTAATGTGTGGATGGGCATCACAATATTCCCCACAAGCTAAAAAGAGGAAGAAAGATAAGAATGAAAGAGCACCCCATATTGTGTCTAAATGGATTCAAGCTATTTAAGAATATTCTAATAGGGGATTTTATGATGTTTGATAAAAGGAAAAGGATGCTAAGAAATAAGAGTGAGAGGTAGAGATAATGAACTAAGTTAGATAGATAGAGAATTAAGTTATACATAAATTAAAATAAAGGTAACAATAAAAGTATATATTCAACCAAGTCAACCTAGTACTACTAGAAAGGGGATGAGAAGAGTATAGAGTCAACTAATTTGACTTAGTACTATTGAACAGAAGGTAGAAGAGTATAGAGTTGACCAAGTTCATTTAATACTATAAATAGGGAAAAATATAGCCTAATAAAGATATAGAATTGACCAGGTTGACTTAGTACTATAACCTAATTGGTAGAAAAGAGTATTATGTTGACAAGGTCTACCTAGTACTCTAGATAAGGAAAAATATAGTCTAATAAGGAACTATGTCAAATAGAATGATCATGTACTAGAAATAGTGAAACATTTTTCAATGTAATTTAGATCAATAAATGGAAGAAAATAAATAATTAGATTAATGATAATTATCTAATTGGCACATAATACAAAACCTTCCACCAATATTGGCAAATATATTTTTTTACAATACAACATACAATGATTAGAGAGAAAGCAGTCAACTGAAAGGTAAATGCTAACTAAGTGGTCATATTGATGGTTTTTAGATTATTATAAAGTATTATTTAAAGTTTTATAGAGAAGTTAGATGTAAATAAGGATCTAGAAATCAATCTATAGATGATTTCAGGACATTTAGGTTGAAAGGGATTTTTGTTGGTAATAGTACTGTATTGGTATTGGAGCCTACCCCCTCACTTCAAAATCCCACAATGATAAGGGTGTCAAGTTATTTGATAATATAAACCATTAATCACATGCTTATACTTGGCTAGATAAGCAATTCAACTTCCCATTTGGTTATGAAATTGAAGTAGGTATGCCTTAAGAAGATAAATGTTAAATGTTTTTGGAAAATAGTGTGATTTCGTAGTGTGTGAAAAAAGATAAAAATAGTGTAACTAAATGGTATTTTGAAAAACCACCTCATTATAATATGTGAGCTACTCTAAGCATACAAACATCTAAAAATGAAAGTGTGAATTAATTACTAGCATATGGTTATTAATTCCCAAATTAATAATGGTATAGAGTTAGTTCAAACAAAACTATATGAAAACATTATAGAAAAAATTTGACTAAGTCTCTACTTTTCTTTAAAATCAAGAGTCTCTAAGAACTAAGTTGACCAGGTTGACTTAGTCTTTTAAATATAAGATAGGTTATAAAACTATGATTACTAGGTTGAATTTGATTTAGGATTATAGTTTTGAAGTCTAAAAACCTACAAAAAACATAACTTTAATGAAGTACCAAATTGAAATAGATAAAATGAAAGGAACCTTGGTGGGTTGGAAGATGCTCAAGATTGAAAATTTTCTATTAAAGTTACTTAAATGATGCTTGCCAATTCTACCAACTAATTCAACTAGGACAACCTAGTTCTATGAAACCCTATTTTTTGAATTCTATTAAGATGACTAAGTCAATTTAGTCAATTTAGTTTGTTGTTATAGATGTTGATTAGGAGACTAAGTTGACCTGGATGACTTAGTTTGTTGTTTTAGATGATGATTGGGTGACTAAATACACCTATTAAACATATTATAATGTTATAGAATTGAATAAGACTACTCTGTAAACTTGATTGATCAAGTAACTTGCATTTGTCAAATATGTCCATAGAAAAAATAACTTTATTTTCATGTGACTGTGTTAAACCTGCACATAAAAGTTATAACTATACCTACTTATTCAACCTAGCATTAAAAATATATGAAAATAAAAAAATGATATAAATGAAGAGCATGAAATCAAAATTACAAGGGTTAGATTCACATCGGGTTCACCATAATGTATGCAATGGGAAATACAACATAAGCTATAAATCAATCATAACTTGGATAAGATACATCTAACTTACACTTTCAATTAGGGATAAATTAGATAATTGGGGTCATGACTAATATGGATCCACTAAACCTAATTAAGGGATATCTTACCATAATAATATCACTAGGGAGGGTTCGAAAGCCTCCATTCAAGAAAAACTATGCAATAAACCTAACTAGGTCCTTGTTTTCATATTCACTAAACTAATAACAAGTAAAGCAAAAGTCTAATCTAGTGCTCACCAAATATTATGGCACAATCATGGGGGTTAGTAAACATAAATTTAAACATGAATAAGATAATCAAAATTAATATATGTATAGGTAAAATCCTAATGCATGTAGAGATAAACATTATTTAAAATTCATTACTTATGTTACTTCTATCTAGCAAAGAAAGGAGCAAAGTTAGAGATACTTGGAATATAAACTTGTCGAGACTAAATCTCTCCCTTAGTGAAAAGTGATTTATAAGAGGTTATTATGCCTTGTAAGTATCACTAATAAAGTTCAAATCATCCAAGAATTCTCCATAATACTATATTCTTATCCAAGTAGAAACCCTAAACTAAGACTCCTCAAGTATAATGGTGGAAGATCAGATTGTAAAGAAGCACACATGAATAATAATTTATGCCTACACTTTAAGAATGGAAAAATGGATGTTTCTATATAGGTAGATCTAACCCTAAACCTTTTTAAAAAATTCATCTAACAGTGTTGGCTTAGTATCACAATTGACAAAAACTAACTAGGTCATGGATTAGGTTAGCCAAGTGTAGACCTAGACCCTAATAAGTTTCATCATTAAGAATACAAGGTCTATGTGGCTAACATAGTCATGTAAACTATCGAAAAGGGTTTAAGTTATGGAAATGGATAATTAATGTGGTAAAATACTAAAGGATAATGTAAAATTGGAAAAAAAGCTAAGGGTAATTGTTTTAGGAGCTCATTGGATTGGTAACAAGTGGCAATAAGGGAAAAAAATCCTATGAAGCACCAATAGTATTCTTACCCCTTTCTTGATGCACCCATTTAAGAATTCACTTAGAGAGATTGAGAATTTATGGGTTCCTATAAGATATAAAACATCAATAATTGATAAATATTTAAAATATTATGTGTATACATATAGTACTTATATCAATTCCTATATTTATTTAGGGCATGTTTTGGAAACATGTTATCCACACTTATTCAGTGTTCAACATCTCTAGTTTATAGTGGCAACATGTTTGGGAAAAAATTCCTCCACATTGGTATTTATATAAATTTTTTAATTTCTCCATATATAGTCATGTCATGATTTTGAAGCATGTTCTCCACACTAAACATAGTTATCCAAATCAGCTAGAATACATAATTATATGATTCAGATTTATAGTTGTGGTATAATTTTATACATTAGTATCATTTCTATATATATTTTTATCATGATATATATCTAAGGTGAATATGTTATTCAACATGTAGCTAATATTACAAAATCCAAATCATTTTTAGATTCCAAAACCATTGTATGTATTAATACCCTATATACTTTTATAAACCATATTGAGCCAATCTAATACAATAGTTGGTTCACCTTTTGGTATGCTTGAGGTGATCAAACCACTCAAGAGAGATTGAGTCTTGGTGGGTTCCTATAAGATATAAAACATCAATAACTGATAAATATTTAAAATATTATGTGTATACATATGGTACGTATATCAATTCCTATATCCTGTCAAGGCATGTTTTGGAAGCATGTTGTCCACACTTATTCAATGTTAAACATCTTTAGTTTACATTGGAAACATGTTTTTAAAACATGTCCTTCACATTCCTACTTATATAAGTTTTTAAATTTCTCCATATATAGTCATGGCATGATTTTGAAGCATGTTCTCCACACTAAACATAGTTATCCAAATTGGCTAGAATACACAATTATATGATTCCAATTCATAGTTGTGGTAGAATTTTATACATATTTTTAGCATGATATATATCTAAGGTGAATATGTTATTCAACATGTACCTAATATTACAAAACCCAAATCAGTTTTAGATTTCAAAACCACTGTATATATTGATACCCTATATATTTTATAAACCATATTGAGCCAATGTAATAAAATATTTGGTTCACCTTTTGGTATGGTTGAGGTTATCAAATCACTAAATCTTTCCAAGATTTTAGGTTGGAATTGATCATATAACCTCACCAGGTTATAAGTATCATTAAGTTATAAATTTTGACTAATCTCAACTATCAGGTGGTAACTCACTTTTGTTTCAAAGTTATGGGCATGTGCCTCTCTCTCTCTCTCTCTCTCTCTCTCTCTCTCTCTCTCTCTCTCTCTCTCTCTCTCTCTCTCTCTCTCTCTCTCTCTCTCTCTCTCTCTCTCTCTCTCTCTCTCTCTCTCTCTCTCTCTCTCTCTCTCTCTCTCTCTCCTTAGATATATGATCATTAATTTTTTATATATATTTATCATAATCTTAGTTTTATATCCTTATAATGATAGATATTTTTTTTAAAAACACCTAAAAATAAGCAAGGCAATTACATTTACACATAGGTATACTCCTAAACCTTTCTCTTTCAATTTCAACCTATTTCAAGAAATTTTAACCTACATTGTATGCACGATTTTTACATTATAACATTATCTTTTTTGTAATTTAGTCACCATAAAATCACTAAAATTAGACTCAATCAAAGATAAGGTATGCATATATACCCAAGTACTTATTCCTTTATTTTACACTATAAATTTCATTACTAGATTAAAGGAGCAGGGAATATAGATGATATTTTTAGTATATGTAACACCTTAGTCTTCTAAACTTGGAAAACTTAGACATTACTTGTTCCTTTTAGTTATAAATTTTCCTTGCTTTTATAAGCCTCAAATATACTATATTATACCCCTTGGCCTATATCTTAGTCTAAATAGTCTTATACTAATGACAAAAACATTTTATATTTCTCATAATGATTAAAATATAATTTTATTACACCTCTAAAATTTATAATATTGTACCTATTTTAATACTCCCTAGACTCTAAGATCTACGATAGATAGTAGTGTTAACATTACCATCCTACCTTGACATAAGTGTCCAATTCCATAAAGTCATATAATTTATAAATGAAACATATTTTAATGGTCATCCTAAGTTATTTAATGGGATTTATTACTCCAAAGAGATTGATATAAATATAATATCAACTCCCATTAATTCCTCACCTATGAAACCTATCAATCAAATCAAAAAACATTCATTTGAGTAAAGCTTCCATATATAATCATAAGGGCTTCACATCTATAAGCCTGAAGTAATAAAGGAGTATCCCAATAGCTTGATTTGATAAGTTACAAGTTGGATCATTGTTGTACTTGTTTTACACCTATTACATGATTAACATAGAAACCAACATATAGGGGAGAACTACATTAGCTTAAGGCCCTCTTCAGAGTATTGGCTATGTAGGCATTTTACATTGATAGTTGGATCATTAAGGTTAGCTTCAAACCATGTTCCTACTAATCCATTATCCCTAAGGTCACATTGAAGATCAAAATCTAGGGTTTTATCATGTAACAAGGAATGACTATCCATGACCTAGATTTAAATGCACCTGAACAAAGGTGAATCCAAACCTTGAAATATATATGTTCTTGAATTTTATTTCACTAGATATTCTATACATGATATTAATATCATACTTAAATAGTAACATCAACAAAATCATCTCAGGGCTGACACAACTCTCTAGATAGCTAGATACACTAGATATATAATCTAAAAACTATTATAGAACTTTCTTCCTACCTAATTTCAACTTGTTCTAGATCTACAACTATATTAGCATCAAAATAACTATGTACTTATCTTCTATTTCATTTTTATATCTAGTCTAGTTGTACTTTCCATATTTATACTATCTCAACATAATAAATTTAGTGTATTCTTATATCTAAGTTTAACATTTAATTAGCCTAGTATAGATCTGATTATCACTATTGTGCTATTTCAATTTTATATTCTTAGCCCTAATATTAAAGTGAAATACATACCCACAAACAATTCATTTTAGGATTAAAAATACATTGATTGTAAGGTATTGTCATAGCATGCTTTGTAACAAACCCTTATCTTAGTTGAATATGATAATAAATATTAATTTATGACCTTAAATAGTTTCATCAAGTAACTTAACATTCATTACCTTGTTCAAACAGTTCAAGATATAATTTATTAGCCACATGTCCTTTATTAGGTATATTGACCAATCCTCCTTTTCATTTTTATAATGTCTATGTCTATATGATACTATCCACATCAATACCTTGTTTAATTTCATTTGATTTGGTCCATGTTTTATTTGGCCTTAAATGATCTTGATATAATGTTACACCTTCTGCTCTCCTTATAGGTTTCCAAAATTGAATCTTCACCATTTTAGCCACATTTTCACCTTTTGATTTAAGGTAAATATCCCCATATTCCATTTCCATCAATATATTTTCATTTTAATTTTTTTTTCATACTAAAATAATTCTTCCCACATACACATCCATCAATGGATTGAATTCTTCTTTAGTTATTTTATAAATGAGCCCAACATAAATGTCATTCTTACTTGGGATATTTTAATTAATATAGTCTTATCTATGAAATTTCTTAGATATGGTTAATATTTGATCATATATATATTTATATTAGATTGTCTATAGTAAAAAAAAAGAATTTGATATCCTAATATAATATATAAATGGTCAATCAAAATTGAATAAGACATTTTACCAATACATTATCTTTAAAAGCCAATATTTTCTACATCTCCCTGATGTAATTTTTACTCAATCTTCAATATATACTCTTATTCCCTTATTCATATACTTCATCTTCTTGAGTTATTTGAAAGGTTCTATAATATGTTTCCCTTCTAGAAATTATGGTTCACCATTATATTTTGTACACTATATCTGGATTAGATGAGATCATTACAAATATTTTATTATTGTTTTATATTACGTCAATCATATGCCATCAATGACATGGAACTTGAAAATATTAGGTTTGATAATAACCACTATCTTTTGGTTTCCATCCAATAAGTTTGGATCTACAAAGACCTTAAAGTTATACACTTCCTCAATAAGGTAAGGAGTGAATGTACTTGATCCCCCTTAGCATGTTCTATATGTGTCCATGATTTGCAACAAAGAAAATAATTTAATTTACATAATTAAGTTGTTAATTTTCCAAAAATCCCATATATATCCTCATGATTGTGTCCCTAGGTATTAAATATTACAAACATAATGTTGAATACCCTTATTGTTGTTAGCATGGATTAAAATGCAAATATGTTATGACTTGTGTTGTCACTGGAAACATTATTTAATTACAAGAAGAAGATTGGTGGCTATTTCTTTAATTAATTATTTTTACGAGCAATACTAATTACTTCAAAATGGATAAACTAATATATTTACAATTTGAAATTTTCATGGACTTCATTTGGTAATAATACATCATGCAAAGTATATTTTAATGATCTACTACTATTATACAATAACTATAGTATTCATTAATGACTAGAAATTTTAGATTTAGAAGGCAAAAATCCAATGATGTGATTATGTAATTTTCTCTATTTCAACAAATGGTAGGCCAAAGTGGCCAAAACCCCTAGTTTTGAGTCCATGTGTGAGCATACCAGTCGAATTAACTATGAGGTTCATAACATTGCTTATTGACTTACCTTTCTTGCTCATCCTTGATATCCAAGTTTTCATTTTGACAATTTTAGCATTCACAATGCTTAAAAATCCTTGAGTTTGTTTTTTTATTGTATTTTGTGGGAATGTTAATGCACACAATAGATTTAAAATGTATTCATTACACCATTTTTGGTCATCTTAAATATTTGAGAGTGATTCATGAATTGTATTAGAGCTATTTTTGTTCTATATATTTATATGATCATCAAAATTGGTCAAGAGTTATTTTCAATTGAAATATTTTAAAAATTGGCATTCAGTATATTGCTAAATTTTGGTTGCAACACAGGAAAAAGCCTAAAAAATTGAACTCCTCATTAAACATTTTTCATATTAAATTATGGGTATAAAATGAAGTATTCTTTGAGAAACATTGATTACATCCTATCCTACATAATGAATCAAAATGTGGAGAAATATATTAGTTTATCTCAATAACTATTAATATGCAAGCAATTGATGCAGTGGTATTTGACTTTTGTTTTTTTCCTAGTGTTACCATTTATTGCATGCTTCTCACCATTTATCTAGTCACATTTATGATTATATAAGGTGATCCTTGGGTACCCATAAGAGGGTACCCATAAGATTTTTTCCATGTATTATAATAGACATACGTAACATCAATTTTAATTTTATGTAGCCCCATATATATCTCACCCACAATTAAATATAGAATTTGTTGTTAATGCATCTAACACAAATCTATTTCTCACCTCTTCATTCAGGGATCTTATTTTGTTCCATATAACTTTGACTAACGAAATTATGAATTTTTTAAGACAATTTGATTTAAATAAATGATATTCCACATTTTCCGCTTCATCCAAAGATATTTACTAGTTTTAATCCTTGTCAACTTTTTGATATGATGGGTTGGGTAGAGTGACATTCATTTTTTGATGTTTTTGAGCATTATGTGGTATTTTGATCTCTTTTTTTAGAATAATTACAATTAATGAATTTGAAATACACTAGACATACCAAATAGGAGTATCACTCTTATAAGACATCACACATTTTTATCTCAACCTCTTGTGGGACATCTTTCAATCTAATGCCCATGGAAGAATTATCTACATTGGCCAATTTCCAAGCAGGCCATTATATGAGAGATCATTTAGATAGGGAACTTAATTTTTAAGGATGGTTAAATACTATATTGATATTCACACCAAAGGTATTTCCATCTAGTACTTTAAATTTTAAAATATATCCTTCAAGTACATGTTTAATTATTCCCTTTGCAACATATTTTATGGCAAATGAGCACAAATGGATCAATTTTACACCAATAACTCTGAACTTCAATTGAGTTCACCACCTTGTATAAGGGATGGATGATCAAATAAATTAGTCCATTTAATAATTATTATGCTTCTTTTTTCTGTAAAAACTATATTTTTAATTATTGAATCTATTAATATATTGGTTTGTATCATGTTTGATAATTAAGAACATAAATTTACCACATTTTCAATGATTATAAAAAAATTTAAGGGTCCTAATCTCTCTTCATATATTTTATGTTATTATAGCACATAATTTAAAAACCCTTGGGATATGTTTTCATTTGTGTAAGAAAACTTGTGTTTGAGAACCACATTATTTGCATCAAAACCAATTCTATCTTTAGGCCTTATATTATTGTTTATTTTAGTGTCATAACTACAATCTCCCTCAAGTTCCTTAATATCACTATAACCCTCTGAATCATAATTATATATACGATTAGTGTGAATTGGTATAAGTGATGAAATTTTTTTTTTGATAATTTCCTCTCTTCCCATGTAATTTAGTATCATTTATTCTTGGCATTTACCAAAGTTTCAAATTCATCATTTGAAAAAGGAAATTATGCTATTCCATCCAATACCCTATTAACATTGACAAAAATAAATGGTCTTCTCACATATCTATAATGTAGTGTCCTCCTATGTAGATACACTCTTGACTCTATAATTTTCATTACTTTTGAAAATAAATCCACCTATTCATCCTCTCCAAATGAAAGAGGTGTTGATGTTGTATTAAAATACTATATTATATGAAATAAAATCATTTCTATAAATATAAACCATATTATATAATTTAAAATAAATAAAAAAATAAAAAGAATCAATGTGACATCAAAAAATCTATAAATTAACATAAATTTAATATAATTCATAAGTATTTATGTGTTATTTTAATCTTTGAATAGAAGGATCAAAAAAAGACCCTAACAAGTCTAGGGTAAATATGATAATTGACTATCCACTTTTCATAATTCAATATTTCCCTTAAATATCATGGGCAGTTTAAATTTAATTTCATAATTCAAAATTTAAAATTTCCCTTCAAAATTTAGGTCCAAACATAGGTTAGTTCAAAATTCAACATTACCATAAATAAAAATTTTGGTCAAATCGTAGTTCAAAGTTAGGTTAGTCCATAATTCAACATTTCCATTCATAAGGTAGGTTCATTCATAAAGTTAGGCCAAAATTCAATAAATTTCATAATTTTTTAGATATATTCATAATTTAAAATTAGGTCAAATTTTAGTTTGGTTCATCATTCAACATTCCCATTACAAATTTAGGTCAAAATCCTAGGACTTCCTAAGCAATCATCAAAATCCTAGGACTACATAATTAGTCCTTAGAATTTGAGGACTACATAAGTAGTCCTCAAAACTAGAAGATTGCTTATGTAAACATAGAAACTTGAGTACTATTTATGTATTTTAAAAAACCCATGAGATGATAAAACAATATTTATAACTTTAAGATTGATAATATAGTCCTTGAAACCTAAATATTTATAAAGTATTACCTTAATCCTAATCCAAGCATTTATGGCATAAATCTGAAATGAATTCACACACATACCTACCTTTGATATTTGTTTTTCATCACTCCCATTCTCACTCTAACTTAGTCATTGATTTTTGTAGGTGTATCTTCAAAATTTTGTGTATAAAGGTAAATCTTCATAAGTTCTTATTCTCAAATGTATATTCATAAGTTTGTTATCCTATGTGTATCCTCTATAATTTTTCTTTTACATTGAAACCCTTTTCTTCACTTGTATCTTTTCTCATGCCTTGAAACCTTCATCCTCATTTGCATTTTTTCTAGGGTCATCCATCCTCAATAGTTTCTTATTTTCATAGGGTCGTGCATCCTTGAATTTTTTTTATAGGTTCATGTATCCTTAATATCTTTTCTCATCCCTTATAACCCTCTAAACAATTTTGTCATTACTTTTGTTTCTCTTTATATATATTTTGGATATTATTTTTGCATTATCCTAATGTATTGGAATCATGTAATATGTTCTTATGTCCCATAGAACATTATTGGCCTCCACTATAAATTAATATTTTTATTAAATTAAATTATAATAAATTCATGATTTAAAACCATCAACCTTAGTTAGAGTTTTTCATAGATCTATACATCCTACAAAAAATTATCCTTTTTTCAAACCCTCTTCCTCGCTTATGGGTTTTATCCTCTTATAAAACCCTCATCCTTAATACTTTTTCTCCTACTTTGAAACTCTCATATTCATATTTATTAATATTTTATCTAAATTTTAAACCTACCCAAACAACTAATGGATTTTGATGCTTCTTCATAAAATTATTAGAGTCTAATTTCTTCTAAGACATATTTTAGAATATAATACCTTATTAGACATCAATTAGATATGATATAGGCTAATACACACACACACACACACACACACACACACACACACACAGAATCCAAAACTTACTCAGACAACTATCAAATTTTGACTCCTACTTAGACATCCCAAAAATATTGAAGTTACCCAAGTAACTCACAATACCACATAAAACTATATAATTAGAATAAACATCTCCATTTTTTATCAAATAATATGCTAGATAATTGTGTTCTACATTATCATAGTTCATATGTCATAAAATCATAAGAAACAAGTAGACATGAAGTAGGAATTCCATGGGGTCACTCCTTCATCTTATTTGGAGTTTGATGTAGAAAAAATATTAGATACATACATATGACACATAAACCTAACTCAATTATAGGATAGAATAAATTTTATCCCCAACAAAAACTAGATTCTAAGTATCCATGATAATAGAATAGCTTAGGATGTTGAATTTCATACATCTGTTTAATCTCTAGAGTTAGTGTTGACTTTAGCTCAACACTTTGACATCTAGAAATGAAAACTCATAAATTATAAAAATGAATTTGTACTTCACCTTGACTCATAATACATTAAATATATGTTCACAATTCTAAACCATGAATCCTACATAAAAATTACTCGTAAAGACTTCTAGTAGTTCTAGGATAAAAATATAACTTTGTGTTATAAAATGAACAACAAAAAATGTCTTGAACATCCAAAAATTCACTATACTAGGCTTCCAAATAAAATGGAAATTTGTAATTTCAAAATGGAAATCAATGACATAATCACACTTTTTAAAATAGTTGTTATAAATCCTACTACTAAAGCATTTCATGGATGGATTTATACATATATCCATATAATATTCCAATATAATTATTACATAAAATGGGCTTAGTTTATTAATTATTAAATTCATGATAAGTTTTATGAGGTAAAAACAAAATATAAATTCTACATGATGTTATACTTGATTTATGTTACACCTAGGATAAGAATGTTTTCAAGATTGTCCACATTAGGTCATATAAATTCTTCACAAATCTATGAATTTTATCCTCAAATTAAACTTAAATCAAGTTTATCATTTATACCATGTAAATGATGCACTATTGTATTATATCATCAAAAATTTTGATGAAGAACCATAAAGTATTAGAGTTTATACTGATGTACAACATAAATTTCATGATGGGTATCATGGTTCATTTAATTTTAGACTTTATTTTATATATAGGTATGTGTCTTTGATAATGATCCTTATCTATTACCAAGGAATGTTTATGATCAATTAGTTTTGATGGATTAGTACATAAATTGTGTGAAACTCATAATGGTTTTTCTAGTAAGTATAAAGTAGGAATTCAATTCCATGTAGAGCTTCAATGATATACCTATCACTCACTAGCCAAAGTAAAGCTAATTGAAGAATAAATGACATGATTCACCATTATTTCATTCCATGTAAGACCATATTATGACATACACAACTTGATTGAGGATACTCTACGATATTCATATAAACACATTCCTTATTTTGAATATTTATTGATGGATTATGAGGATGAAAAGGAAGTTATACTTTAGGATTATTCATGTCTGAGTTTAGATAATGTCATGGAATTTAATATATAATTTATACCAAAATGAATATGATATTATATATATGATGTATATATTATCTATCAAAAACATTAAATATATCTTTAACCCTTGCCTTGGGTTGATTGGAGTAAATTAAAATCAACATCATTAGAGGATAAAACTCAAGTTATGCTAGCCAAAATTATATCTTGGCTTGATAATAAAGGAACTAAAGATAAAAATGCAAAATTTCCATCACTTTTAAAATTTATTAGCAAAGTTCTTGTCCAACATCATATACCAACAAGAAATAAAACTTTTTCAAGTTTAAATTTTAGTCCATGTCGAAGTAAGATTATAACCAGTGAAAAATAAATAAAAGATGCTATTATGAAGGTGACAAAGCCCATATAAAAATTAAAATTCAGTAGGCCTCTTATGAGAGTAAAGATGATTTGAAAATGACTAGTTCCTTAATTTAGCCACAACCACATGTTTTACACTCCCAATCCTTGGTCACAAATACTACCCAAAATTTAGTAGCTATGGATCCTCCCTCAGTAAATTCTACACATCCTTCCCATATTACTATCTAGACAAACCCACCTTCATATTCTACACCTCGTTAGATATTTTACTTATTTATGCCCCTTCACATAAGTAATAAATCCCACATTTATCTTCCAACCTTGAATTCAAAGTGGGATTAATGGATCAAAACAAATTTGTCAAAGTTATTCCTTCTTCCACCTCACCTACACATATCGAGTCTTCACCTAGTAAATTAAAAAATTTAACAAGCCCATCACCATCCTCCACCCTTAAAATTAATGTTGTGTTATTGAATTATAACAAAGAATATAACTTTATTCCTTATTATGCCCAAGTTATTATAGTTTCACCTCATTTTTTTACCTCTAAAAAATAAATCAATCAAAAATCACATCAACAAGTTTTAGGTATGGAATTACCTAATTGGTTGAATGAAGGGGTGAAGAAAATAAATAAAATAGTCCAACCTAAGAAGATATATTTTAGTGCATTTTTTCATGTCACTTGTACAACAAAGAAAATCAAAACTATCTCCAAAATTTTGACTGATGATCAAGGGTAAATATATAATAAAACTTAAAGTACTTTAATTGATGAGTCCAAAGAATAATCCGCTCCTCAAGACTATAAAATTTCAAATGTGTATATTGGTAAATGCACTTTGGAAGGGTGAAAGAAAATATACAAACAAAAATTGAACCAATTTTCAATAATCCTGATCAATACAAGTTAACAAAATAATAACTCAAATAAAAAGTTGATTAACTCTCAGTCATTGTACAAATTTTTTGTTAATCTAGCTCAATATTCAAAACTAAAACCACAAATAGATGAAACACATATATTGATCATAGAAAAGGAAATAGGTTACATAGGAATAGTGACCAAATATTTGTTTAAAAAAATAATTACAAAACAAAATGTGGTTATGTATACTACTATGAAAATGTATGAGAGGTTTAAATCAAATTTGATGGGGCAAGAAATTATGTAAACAAATATGACAAAAAATTAGAGAGGTTAAAACTATTATTTATAAAATTGGAGGCATTTCTAAAATTAAGTTTTGATACCATAGTTTTAAAAGGAATGATTAAAGATAAGGATTCAAATGAGAAAATATAACTATTTGGAACCATCAAAATTTGAATCTCAAATATGGAATAATTCATTGCCAATTTCAAAGAATCATGAAGAATTGGATTTGCTGCATGCAATGATATAAAAGAATTAATTTAAAATTTTTAATAATATTATATTTGACAATAGTGCTTTTATACACCCAACTCATGTCATAATAGATGAATTTGAATAAATAATTAAAAATGAGACAAATATGGAATCATATTTTAATTATTATTCAATCAAAAGTTTCATCAAGTATCAAAATGTTTTGGATAATTTAGAAACATATTTAAATAATATCTGACAAGTTCCATATTGTATTTTTTATAGACACATCGAAAGTGAAATCAGTTACATGCATTTAGATTGGTCAAATGAGGATAGAGTTAATGAAGTCTTTAAAAAATTTAATGATTATTGTGAGAGGTTGGATTAGTCCAAACTAGAAGTTATTCAAGTTTTTGAATATTCATAAGAAACTAATACGCAAACTAATGAAGATAAGACTTTTAAATAAATAATTTTGGAGATTTTGTGTCTTCTTAAAGGAATTTTTAACCTAAAATAATTTATACTAATTTAAAGCAAAGGGAATAAAATTTATATTGTTCCTAAGAGTTAATAAAAGAAAGATTTTAATACAGAAGATTTTGTGGTTAAGTCATCATGGTGGATGAATGCATCCTTAATTCTATTAATTCATTGATTTCCATTATTCAATCTTTAGTTATTTATTCATGAAAATAATTTTTATTATTTGGTTAAATTTTCAACAAATTCCTTGGATTTTTAATTATTATATTATAATAAAATTATATTTTAACAAAATAAATAAATATACTGAATGTATTATTTTATATTATTGCTTAATATGTTAGATAATTGATAACTTAATATTTACATAATTTGCTTGAAATATTTATATACCTAATATCATAATTTAGTTTATACAGGTAAGAAAAATTCTAACTTGGATATTTTTTGAGCCTTTGTGCTTCTATCTATAAATCTCTTTTACATCACCAAAATTTCTAGAGGTGTGCATGTAACATATTATAATTCATATTTAACTATCTTTAAATTTTTATTAGTATGATGTAGATAATTAAAACCTATTAGATCATATATTTTATATTTCATTTATGATATCAGTGCTACTAGAATATATATACACATAAATATTAATGAAAGTGAGATAACCTATTCTAAAATTTAAAGTGAAAAAATGTGTCAAGTTCCATTTACAATATATTGCAGCATACACACACACAAACATATTTAAAATAATAAATGAATCTAAGAAATGGATGGCTTATGGTAATGTCTAATAGGTAATAAAAGTGAAATATTATGTGAAATAAATAGGTTATTTTATATTAGACAAATTGTTTCACTTTTAGATTTAATACATTACTACAAAACACTATTTCAGATTAAATTACTATTGTATATTACCTAGTAATGAAAGGTAATCTAAAAGTAATTCCAGATTTAACACAAAATAAATAACCTAATTTAATATATAAAATATAAGTGAATAATATACATATAAATATGTGAGTATGATTATTTAAAATCATATCGATTATACAATCTGATAAGATGATAATAAAATTCTCTTATTAAAATTACCATTGACATGTAATTACCTCAAAATAATTTAAATATTAATAAATAATTTTATTATTGGAACTCATAAATATAATTTAATTATTTTTAAATAAAAAATTGTAAAATAATTATTTTATTTTATATAACTTTAATATGTAATACATTTTATAATTTAAAACTCTATAAAATGCAATGTGGTTAACATCAATCTTATCATGCATGTGAGTAAATCATAATATCAACATTTTAAATTTGGGGATGTGATTTACTCAAAATTATAAATTTTATGGTATAAATCAATCACAAAAATGTAATAAAAATTTAAAAAATGTATGACATATGATATGAATAAATTATGATTTTAGAGTTGCAGATGTAATTATTTGAATGCATGCATGCATTTATGCATGTTTATATGTATATGTATATATTTAGAGGTAACTAAAATGTTTTTTTCCTAAGAAGTTATAAAGTCATATAAAAAGAGAGGGAAATACCCAATTAATAAGAAAATATTGTCATTTCTCAACCATTTAATAATCAATCTATACTAACTAATGAAAATAAATAAATAAATTTTTAAAATTATAAATTTATACATTTATCTTAATTTTGTATTATTTAATTGAATTATACATGGTATGAATTCTTTTTGACCTCCTTTCAAACATGGATGACAAGTATTCTAGTTTAATCCATACACAATTTATTTATATTTTTTTCTAATTATTAAATAAATTTAAAAAACACACTAATAATTATATACATTTTTTTTAATGTTTTAATTCTCATAAAAATAAAAATCTAAAATTAATTATATTGCATTTGATCCATTAATATTTTAGTAATTTTTATTTACCTTAATTAGTGATGTTGGATAAAATAAAACTTCCATACTAAGGATTCTATTATATAGCCACATATTTATAAAATAAAAGTGGTAACTTATTGAAATATATATATATATATATATATATATATATATATATATATATATATATATATATATATATATATATATATATATATATATAATATTAATCATAATATCTATAGGAATTTATTGTTTAGTCACATAAATCCATTTATAAGATAAAAATAGTCCGTTTATGAATTTTTTTTATATACTTTGCTATTTAAATCATTTCCCATCACCATGGTCAATGCTAACCTAACTACCATAGATATTTATTTTTACCTATAATTTTATAATAATATTATTTAGTATATTATGTAGGTACATCATATTTATTACAACTTATAAAATATATTATTTAGTATTATGATGCATGTATATTGAAACTATATAATGACCTTAAAATTTTTACCTAATTAAAGTCTTTTATATTTAGAGATCCATTTTTATTTCTAACACTTGTGCATGAGTATATGGTAAGTTACATTGGCCATATGAAAAAATGGGTCACATTCTATTTAAAATATATTTTTATTCTCCATCTTTATAAGAATAAATTACTACAAAAAATGATGGATTATATTTCCAAAATATTTATTAATATAAAATATTAATTCTAATATTAGAGATGTTATTTTATAAGAGGAGTATCGACATGATTTTAAGAGCCAATAGTAGAAATAATGACTATAATATAATAAATTATTCCAATAATCCACATCATCATTTTAATAAATTTTCCCTTGTATATTATAAATTCATAATTTTTGTAGATACTTTATTTTGGTTAGAGCTACAATCAGATCTACGGCATAATAGGGACAAATTTCTTATAAAACAAAAAGAGCAAAGAAATTTGAGTAGGGCCAAGCCATAAATTGTTAACATAAAATATAAAATAAAATAGTGATAAAACATTTGAAAATAGAAACTTATAAGTCTTAAAAAAATAAATAAATCACAATCCCAAAAAAAGAGACTATTGAAGACATAAGCAAGCAATGAGTAATCAAGAGAATACATGACACATTAACACATCATCAACACCTAAACAAAAGAAAACTCGAAAGGAGGGGCCTCATCACAAGTGGATATAATTAATCTTCTCCTACTATAGATAAAATATTACATAATCCATTGAGTACCTCCATCAATGGAGCTCAGAGCATCCAACTGTAGTCAATCTATTTCTAATTTTATGCCTCTTCTAGTTTTCATAACATAATTCAATTTCAATAGAAAACATGTATTATAAGATATATTCAAGATCTTTTTTGAGAATAATTTATCCTCATATTATTCATGAAAAGAGTAATGTTATTCTAATTCACCTTCTTGAAAAGAAAATTATTCTTCTAGATGTAGAAAAAACCCACATTGAGGTTGAATTAGCCAACTTTTGGAAGTTAAAGATACCCTATTCAAATAAAAAAGATCATGCCTAGTCTAAAAATTAAAAAAAAACCTTATTTTTTATGTGAGTAGGTTTCTCATAGTTATCCTCAATAGTCCCATACTAAATTTTTAAGACCAAACATATATGTATGAAATTATTCTCTATCAAAATTTCATCTGGATAATACTTCATCCCAACAGTAGGTGTAGAAATACTGAGATTAAATTTTGTATCTCAACCATATTATCCCATAAATAGTTCAAAATATAACCCACTCTAAAAATTTATCCATGGCCTTTGGAATGGAAACAAGAGGAATTAAGTTGATAAAGGCTATGCACCAAATTTGGGTTACGATAATCAATCTTCTTAACCTAGTTTTGTAAAATAGTGGAACCCACCTAATTTTTTTATGGACACATAATAATTTTATGACCAAATTAGTTTAACTTGAATCATATTTATGATAATCCTTTGAAATTTATAAACTACATCTAGGCACCATGAGACAACAAAGGTTTGATGGAATCGTTTAGAGAATTCATCTATGATAAAATCCCTTAAAAATTATTGAACATATAAAACCAAACCAATGTTCACAAAATCACCTATGTTCTCAACCAATTACTAAAATAGTCCTAGATTTCTCATGGCCAAAGGAATATTATATAATTTGACCCAAATTGAAGCCTTTGATATTTATAAGTCTATAGGGTCAAAAATGGTGCCCTGGGGCAAATGGAAAAACCTATTTTTACAAAAACCTAAGGACCATTCTTCGATACAATGGCCCACTTATCTAATAACTATAAAATCATCAATAATAATCCATTTTTTAGTAGCAATAAATAAGGATCTAAAATATTTGGTCAACACATTTTTGACCACTTAAAAAGTTCTTCCCAAGAGGGATGCTTCGCTAGACACCTAAAGATAAGGGATTTACATATATAATCCTTGTAAATGGCTTCAATATCATCATATTTAATCTCTAAAATTGGGGTTACATTATAGAAAATCAAAATAATTCCCCTATAAAACCAATCTAAAAATATGGTTGTACGTCCCCTTAAAAATTATCCTTCAAGCTCATAGTAGGCATAATAGATGTCTTAGGAAGCCTTTCCTCTACCACACTACCCTTGTTTAAAATAATATATCTAAAATAACTCCTATAGATTAATTTTAGATAGATACTAGGGTATTTTTAAATGATTTATGCTTTTAATAATTTATTACACTTATGGAAATGGTTTGAAACATTCAAATAGCCTAAAGAAACAAGGTTTATACCCTGCATTGCCCTAATATAAGGTGATTCTCCAACAGATGACCTAAAATTCCTTATCTACCTATGCATCAACTTTATCTCTAAATCTTCTCTTCAAAAAAATAAACATTAGTAACAAACTCCAATCTTCTACTCATACACATATGCCTTACTCCTAAAGTCATTTTTCATCCAAGCTCTTAGCTTCCTTGCTCATTGTAACATCTTTTCATCATTACTGGTTAATTTTGATCCATTTTAAGTACATTAATTTTTAAAATTATCATTCTTATTACATATCAATCATAACATCACTATTGACACCAATAACAAACACATTATAAAGATCAAAGAAGATGAAAATAATAAAAAATAAAATTAGATATTTAATTTGATAAATCCCAATATTACTAAAGTGATGAAAAGGATGAAAATACACATTTTAATTGGGCTTTTAAAAATTAATACACTCCTTGAATATCTTAGTACATGTATCAATACATCTCAAATTCTACTAATCACATCTTATAACAACCCATGTTTGAAATTGTGTCTAAATATTCACTAAATCCTTAACATGTTATCTATATTATTATCATTAATAATAAATTGATATATATATATATATATATATATGATATATATAAATTAATACACTGCTTGAATATCTTAGTACATGTATCAATACATCTCAAATTCTACTAATCACATCTTATAATAAACCATGTTTGAAATTGTGTTTGAATATTCACTAAATCCTTAATATTTTATCTATATTATTATCATTAATAATAAATTTGTGTGTGTGTGTGTGTGTGAAAAATAGATAAATTTAGAATTGTTATTTATCAAAATGATTGAGTACATTATTTCACTAGAAATTCAAGGGTATGAAAAAGAAACTTCATATCTATCCCAGTTGTTGCTTCTGCATTGGAGCCACAAGTGTATTTATGAAATACTAACAAGTTGTAATGATAAAAATAATATAAATTTTTGAAATAGTTATTGGCTTAATGTTTCACCATATTCATAGATCATAATATGTATTTCAATCTCTTTGATTGGCTTATATACATTATAGTACATTAACATTTATTACATTAACATAGTTCCCATAACTTTATGTATTATAATTTTAGTAGTTTAATAACATTAGAAATTTAGGATATTATTATCCTTAATATTAACAACTATATCACCCATTGTAATGATGATTAACTATTTAAGGTAGAATAACACCCATTTTATAAATAATATAATAATTATACATTAAAATCATATCATAGTTGGCATAGACACCTTAACATTTACATATCTCCATATTGGATATAAACTTACTAATTAATAAACTTAAGTATGAACATTAATTAACTAAGTAGTGGTGTTCTTTAGAGGTGATAAATTATTATGTTAGTTAATATATAAATCATTATCACTACTTTTTTTTAACATTATTGAAATCACATCATAATTATCATTGTTTAAGTTAATGATATATAAAACTCTATCATACAACATCATTAAAATATTTATAATATGCAAATCACATCATCAATAAAATCTTATAATAATGGATTTCATATGAATGATATTATCATTTGTTGCATTAAAGTTAATCATCAAGTTAATAATGGATTAAAAGTAACATTTATGATTTTGAGGTTCTACACATATGTAATAATATTTTAATTAAATTAGATGATGTTGTAGTTATTTACATGGATTAAGATAATCTCTAACATATATCCATCATTTTGATTTTTTTTATATTTTGTGAATAATTAAATGATCCAAACATATATTTCTACATATCTTACTAAAATTATGAATGCTCACAAATAATGTTTCCCTTCATGTTCATAAACTAGAAACAATATAATCAAATATATTATTACATTTAAGTGGGAAGTAAAACATAACTATGATTTTATTCAAAAACACTTCTTGACATCACATAAAATATAGAAATATCATTAATTTCATATGGGAATAAATACCATTCACATTTACCACTTCATTCGGTTTTTTGATTGAGTATAGAGATTTAAATTATTGAGTCTTAAATCTTATTTAGATGTGACACAATGTAAAAAAATATATCCATAAATGTAATAATTTTATTATATGGGAGGATCATTCAAGTGGGCTTAGGCTACACCTAATATTGATATGATAAGAGTAAGTTTGGTAATGTTTGAAATTTTCATACTCTAAGAGTTGCCTAGGTAGACAAGAGTTAGATAGCTTCATGTGTAGATATAGAGTTTGACATCTATCAGGGTACCCATGAAGTAAGTCGAGGTTGAATATGTCTAATTTTATCTTTTAATTATGGCTACCTACACACCTATCGAGATCTATAGATAGTTATATTTTATGAAATTAATGATCTATATAATCCATCAAATGTTGAGGTAGGCATAGATCCTAGAGGATTATTAGGAAGCCTTACAGCCTATTAACTACCTAGGAATATATTGATCCTAACTAATACGTAAGAATCTATGGATTTTAACCATTACTTGGGCTGAAATGAAGCCTAATAGTTTCTTAGGAAGTTATGGATCCTAATAGTTTCCAAGATCTATTACTTCCCAAGTAGCTATCAGGATCCATGGCCTCCTAGGTATTTTTTAGGATCTAAGGTTTCCATAGATCATTTATTTTGTATGGAATTATCTACCATTCCTATCAATAATTTCATTAAGTTAATGAATTGAGTATGGAATTTTAAATTTTTGAGTCTTAGACCTTATTTAAAAATTGTGAAAAAATTTACCAAAATAAATTATCTACCATTTAATTAGTCATAATGGAAGGAGACCTATGAGGGTTGAACCTAAAACTATATGTTAATTGGCTAAGAATCCAAAATTTTGGAACACTGTACAATAATGAGGACTTTCAAAATTTATGGGAAAAATTGAGGGTTATAACTCTCACAGTTATGTTTAATTCATGTAGGGATGGAAAGGTTGCATGGTAGATATGCGAGGTCAGGGTGTCTATTATGTTATATGAGGAACTCATCACTCATGTTACCAAGATGAATATGTTAGGGATAAAGTTATAAAAATTAACTTAGGATAAAAAAAATGAGAAAAAGAGAAGTTTTTAAAGGACAATGAAAAAATCGTAAATTTTCAAGGTGGATATCTTCAAGACTGATTTACTATTCACTATAATGAGGTGGTGAATTATATTATGAAGTATATCACTCTATCACGTCATTATAAGGTAATGTTAAACTACCATTTCACCTTTCTTAATCACTATTGGCATAAAATTTCTATTAGTATTTTGTTTTACCTGATTATGTCAATATAGAGTTCTATTATCAATGTGAAACTTGGTAAGATAACTATAACTCTCCACCAAGGTTTAATATACCTTCTATTAAAACATACCAAAGAATTTTTTTTTGGCCCTTATCCCAAGATAGGGATGTAGAGATTACTAATAAGGAATTTTTGAGTGAAAAGAATACATTTTAAGAATAATGATAGGGATAAAGATTCCTAAATTTTCACTATCAAGGTATCAAGTACTATGACTATTACACATAAATAAATTAAGAGATCCCTTGTTTTCATTTAGCTGGAGTCCATGAATTAAGAAGAGTATTCTAGTTATTTTTATTTGAAGATAAAGAGAAATAATAATGATAGTTATTCAATGGAGATTATGTAAGATCATATTTCATGTGGGAAAGAGGCAACATGGAAATAAGTAATAACCAATTAGGAAATGATTTATCTCAAAGGGAAGAAACATGTTTTAGAATCCCCTAATGTTTTAATCCCAAGAATATCAATACTCCATTGAATTATTTTATTCTCCAAAAGGACATATGAAGTGGATGACAAATGAAAATGAGTGTACATGCTTTTCATCAAACAAATATATATGAAACATATTGAGAGTTTAGATATGGAGGATGTAGTTAAGAAAATGAAGTGAATGGATTGTAAAGTCAATAAATTATAGGAAGATAATTATAAAATTTAGGACTATGTTCATGTTATGGTTTAGTTTATTAGGGTGATTATTAAAAATTGTGTCAAATATTAATGTGTTGAAAGTAGTTAAAGTGAGGAAGGAGGAGAAAAATAGTGTGAGAATGAGAAAGAGGTTTAATGTAAAGGAGAAGAGAAATTTTTATAATTTGGAGTCAAGTGTCATAGAATAAATCAATAATATACTAACCAAAATGACTAAGTATTTAAATGTGACCTTGATAGGGCTCAATGGATAGGTTTTGTTAACATGATTGTGTCTTTGATGTAACTAGTCTTTCTTTAATTGTAGTTTATTATTGTTACTCGATTATAATTGGTCTTTATCACATTGTAATTTTTTATATTAGTTTTTAATTGGTTTTTGACAAAAACCATGTTTTTTATGTTCTATTTAAATTTTATCGAAATGATTTTGCTTTGGATTTCAATACTGAAATGTTTTAAAATATGAAATAAATGTAGATTTCAGACATAAATGGATTTTATTATATAATTATTTTCTTTTTTTTCATGACTATAGTATAATTTCCAATATTTTAAAACAAATCAATATAAATTCTTAGTTATAAAATCATTTTCTTATTTCAAAGTCTACAATTATCTAAGTATATACTAGGCTTCATAGCTTTTCGGGCAGCTGAAAAACTCCATGACTACCTACGAAGCTAATGGGATCCATAATTAATACCCTTAGTACTAGGTAGTTGATATTTAAGTGCATGAGGTAAATTATAATTAATGCCAAAATTCTAATTCTTTTCCTCTTAATTCATGCCTCTTTATTTTTAAGATATAAACATGCATTATCATTTCTCTATGAAAGGTACTCATCCTCCACTCTATGTATATTTTTGATAGTATTAGTTTTTTTGTAATATTGAGAAAATATAAGGGTCTTCCATTTTGATTGATCCCTTCAAGAATTTATTCATGACTATCCATATTTATGTTATCAAAAACATAAACTAATCAGGTATAATTATGATTAATATAGATGTGATTTTAAATATTTTCTCCTGATAATGGGTTCCATAAAAGGACCTAAGACCTCACATTTTGAAAATTCTTGTGCAGTGTTTCTAAAAATTTCTTTTCCAAAAAAAAAAGAGCTTTTTTTTTATCATAGTGGAATGTTTTAATTGAATATCTATTAGACTATTATAGTCTATTTTATTTAGTTTAAATATAAATTTAAGGGGTTTGAGTTTGGTAATGTGATGTTTTATAATGATTAAAATCATATATTTTTAATAAGTTGCCAGGTTTTATGGTTTCCAAGGAAAATGTCATGATCCTTAAATGCTTCATTCTCATTGTAAGTCGGTGGTCATGGATTTTTTATGATATACATGGATTTTAATAACTATTTATGTTGTTGGAGTCTATGGATACCTTGGAAGCCACAAGGTTTCCTTACTACCATGTTAGATATCATGCTTCAATGTTAGTGCTAGACCTATCCATAAATCTTGATAGATAATTAGGAAGATGTGAATTATGGTAGTTTCTAGGTTACTAGAATTTAAATCCACTAGTATTAATAGTCACTATGGTGCCTATCAATATTTGTGACTATTGTTAACCTAGTCATGAATCTCAATATCTACCTTGGTAGATGCAAAGCTTTTATGCTTCCTAAGTGGATATTGAGTATGATGGATTTCTAAGATAATATAATCCTTAGCTTACCAGGACACCACCAAGATCTATGTCCACCCTGGTAGTCACTAGTATCTTCGGCCACCATGGAAGATATTAAGCTTATTATCTAGGTGTGAGAACTAGATGCAAATCCTAATAGATAGGTGTGAAGTCTAGTAGTTTCTTAGGCATCCATGGAGTATAGTAGTTGTCTAAGATATTTTAGAGCATAATAAAGTGGGTGGTCACCCTCAATAAATGTGAATCATTACATGAAAACAAGTGTTACTTAGAGTCATTATAGGCACAATAGTGTAAATAAGTCAATCAAATTGAATTCATAATTTCTCATAAATCTATATTAAGAGTGGTCAGCTTGTCAAGGATCATAATAGAGTGGTTGTACACCCACTTAAAATTACAATAAAAATGTAAACAAGTGTTATTTATATTCATTGGAGGTGTACTAATGAAAATATTTTATTAAAAATTAAATCATAATTGTTTATAAATCTATATTAAGAGTTGTTGGCCACCCACTCCATCTCAAAAAAAATTTAGGATGGACTTTGTGCAAATATTAATAGTGGGTGATCACAAAATATAAAAAATAAGTATGGAATGTATTATATAAAAATATTAGGATGAGAAAAATGAGAATGGTTTTTCACTTGGATTCATTTTGATTTATTTATAACAAGAAGTAATGGTTATCATTATTAGAGTCATTTTGATTAAAAAATCTATATATAACAACAAATAACAATAACATTTATTAGAGTGGGATAATTCCCACTCTATGAAATAAGCATGGAAGAGATATTTTACAAATATTAGCACTAGAAAACCTAATATTATTTTTATAAATTGTAATGGTTCTCAGCTATGTTGGGTAACCTCACACTCTATGAACATGTAAGTGACATATTATTTTCACTTGATTGGATTAATTTTCATTATATAAATATGATATAATAAGAAATAATGGTTCTCATTTTTATATTGGGTAACCACTCACTCTAATAAATAAGCATGGAATGTTTTTTTTAAAACATTATCACTAGCATCCCGCTCTATAAAACAATCTTGAAATGGATTTTGGGTAAATATTAGCACTATAAAACTTGACATTTTTTTTTCATTGAAATGGTTCTTATCTGCAATGGTTGGACTCACATTCTATCAACATTTAAATGACACACTATTTACATTTGAATAGATTTATTATGATTATAAAAATATAGATATAAGAACAAGAAATGTTTCTCATTATCATACTGGGTGACCACCCACTCTAAGAAAGAAACATTGAATGAATTTTTTACAAATATTTGGATTAGAAAACTTCACATTTTTTCTACATTGTAATGGTTATCATATATAATGGTTGTCATCACACTCTATGAACATTTAAGTGAGACACTATTTACAATTTTATAGATTAAATTTGATTACAAAACCTAGATATAATAATAATCAATGATTATCATTGACTTAGAGTGGGAAGTCACCCACTATAAGAAATAAATATGAAATGAATTTTGCATAGATAGGATAAGTAAATGTGGAATTGTTTTCTTCACTACAATAGCTCTCATCTATAATAGTTGGATTCACACTATATAAACATATAAGTGATATATTTTTTTCATATACTTGGATTCATTTGAATTACAAAACCTAGATATAAAATCAATACATGGTTATCACTCTCAAATTCATTCTGGGAAAGATATTAATTTAAATATTTCATGTCATATTTAATAGGTTTAAATGTTATTTAACAAATAAAAAGGTAAATATATTTAAATCATATAAATATTATTAGTGGAAGTTTAAAAATATGCTTTTATTGTTTGAATTTATTTATTTTTAATTATGAATATCTGATTCAATAAAATAGACAATTCATAAATGTGTGTGTGTGTGTGTGTGTGTGTGTGTGTGTGTGTGTGTGTGTGTGTGTGTGTGTGTGTGTGTGTGTGTGTGTGTGTGTGTGTGTGTGTGTGATTATGTATTATAGACAATCTTCTACAACATACAAAATTTAGGTTTTTCAAATAAAATTCATATTTCATACTATCAAATGAACACTAAGGAAATAGGAAAATACTCTGAAGATAGTATTTCTAATGAGTATAGTTACTTTTATATACAACATAAGCTTTTAAATTAATACTATAAATTAACATGTGATATTAAAAAAATTAAAATTATTTATTGTGAATTGTTATCAATAATCATGTACTTAACAAAATGTTTTCTTCAAATTTGTAAGAAAATATTTATAATAGAATAAAAATAATGAAATAATCGAGTTATGTTTGTAAAAAAATACTAATATATTATACATAAATCATACAATTGATATGAAATTCAAAATAGAATAGAAACTATATTCAATCAATAGAACTTCTTAGATGAAAGACGTGTACTAGAAATGGTTACAAATATTGCATAAACTATGTTAAAATTAACTACAGTTATTACCTATACTTTATATAACTTTGAATATTATGTCCAAGTTTATATTATGAATATTATTCCCTAGTTAATATTATTATGGATCTCATTCTCTAGTTTTTATTATCAATCTCATGCCTTTGATCATATTTAGTGAATCCAAATATATCTACTCATACCTATGCTTTAGCTATTGTGAATTTCATGCCTTATACTTCCTTCCATTCATCCCATCACTTTTTCATTTATTTTAAAATAAATTAATAACCAAACCCTAAAAAAATTCTTACAAAAAAATTATATTGTGATGAAACCCAAGACAAAAAATTCTTACTCAATCTACATCGTGACATTTTTAAAATTTGATTGTACCATCTTAACATATCCCACTTAAATTAAAATGTGGTATTTTCAAATTTTAAATATTAAAAGGTTTGGATTTAAATCTATGGGATACAAGTTTTAAGGGGGGATTTTTAAAATTTAAATAGACCATTAGTGATTTTGGCCTACATTTTTAATGCAACATTTTAAAAAATTATATTAATTTTGAATATGTCATGAAAAATTAAGAAAGAATTTAACAAATGATAATAATGCAATTAATATTTTTTTAAATAATATTTTAAATATTTTACACACATAGTTATTTAGAATAGACTCTCAAAATTTAAATAAAAAACATTTGAGATATCCTTGATAGAAATTACTTCTTTGATTGTGGAAATACTTCTTAGAATTTGATACAATATTACATGTTAATAATTAAATATATAAATTGTTTATACTTGTGAAATCTTAATTTATTTTTTAAAATTCAAATAATTTAATTTTGAATGAATTAGTAATCACTATACATTATACATATTAAATCTTTAAAGTTAGTAAACTTATTTAAACATTAAAAAATATTCTTCTAAACTTGATGATGATAGCCTAGTGATAAGTGAGATGAGTGTTAGAAGTGGGAGGTCTCAAGGTCTATTACCTAGGATAACTAATCTCTAGTGTCATTCCCATACTAAGATATGGTGGGTTTTTTCATGAAAATTATCCACAATATAATGAGATACCAATTCAATGTTCAATATGATAGAATTCAACATATGGCTTGAAACCTATGTTCAATGCGATAAGGTTTGAGATTTTAACTTATTTTTAATGTGATAGGGTTTGGAATATTCCTTGGAACCTATGTTCAATGTGACAAGGTAACTCCATAGTCCATGGATATGGATAATATTCACCACTGGTTTGGGCATTCTAGTTTAAAAAATGTTTTTAGTTTTGGGTACATTTTAAAAATCCTATTACCCAAAATGTTTTAGGTTGAAGAGTATTAAGTATTTATGGAACATAAAAAATTTATATTAAAGATGAATAACTTAAAAATTTATACTAATAGGGTTAACTTCAGTCAATCTGAAAAAGAAGCAATTATCAACATGAAATATGGATAGGGATGTTGGTATTCTTACAACTATAACCCTATAGTAAAAGGAGATAATGGGGGAGGTTGGTGAAAGATTAGAGTCAAAATACAATGATAGTCAAACAATCATGAAGGCAAGTGTGAAGGAGGAGAAGGAGAGTGTGAGAGTCATAGATAAGATTTTTGGGAAAACATCCACCCCTGAAAAGAGGGAGGAATGTGTAGCTAGGGTATATTTTATCCTTTCAATTACTCAATTTGAGTAGTCTAGGGTTTTGAGCATCACAAAGGATTATCTAGTTGTCAACTTAGAGAAGGAGGCTCTATAAGAGGTGTTTCAAAGTGAGTATTGGTATGAAAAAAGGGGTTTAGTGTGCATATTCATTATGTTTTTCCATACCCTTCATGTTATTCATCATTAGATTTCAAAATATTAACACCTAATTTTAGAGGTTAATTTGTAAATCGATCCTTATACCAAAGGATTTTTCATTATGGTTTTTTATTATCTTGTTGATCATAATAAGATTATTCAAGATAAATCTTGGCATTGTGAACACACATTATATTTTTGAGACCCTAGTTTCTATAATTTAATCCTCTAATTGAAAACCTCTATCTTAAACCCATATAGGTGCAGTTATCACATCTTCCTCTCCACTTTTGGTTAGATTCTAGGCTATCAGCAATTGGGGGATCTTAGGTAAAATATTGGATATTGATGCTTCCTTTTTAAATTTCTCTTGGGTGACTTTTTCCAAGGTTCTTATTTTCTTGGATATTTCTTAGGACCTTCTTAAAATGATTGAGTTGAAATTTAAAGGAAAATATTGGTTACAAACCCTTGATTTTGAGAGGCTCCTCTTCAAGTGCTAAAATTGATTCAAAATTGGTCATCTTTCTTCTTCTTTCCATAATTCCAAACACAAAATGGATTATTCATGATGGAAAGAGGCAAGTGAAGAGTTTCTTATTGTGTTTATATATAGTGATTATGTTTTTACATAAAGATTTATTTTAGTATTTCATAATGATGAGGATCTAAAAGTAGGTTTAGTTTTTTTGGTGTCTCCATCTCATATTTTAATGGTCGGTGGGTCAGTCAAAAAGACTTATGTGGATTTAGTTAGCAAGAAGAAGGCATGTAGAGGATCATTAGTGGATATGTTTATTTATCCAAGTTTGGATTCATGTATTTTGGGTAATCAATAACAATGGATGGTTTTTATAAGTAATAAAAAAGGTTCTCATCCGTAGTTCCCCTTCTAGGATACTTCATTCTTATAGAGAAGTGAATAAGGATTGGAGTTAGTAGTATATAGTTCTCTCTCTTTTCAAAAAATTTTTGACTAAAATTTGAAGTAATTTTAAATACTTTTAGGTAGTGTGGATTGACTTGAGTATGTTTGTCAAATGACTTGATAGTTCTTTCTATCAAGCTAGGCCTATTTTGTTATTTGAGTATTAATATTTTCGATAAGGGGTCCTATAAACCCTAAAATCTATCAAAAAACAAATATTATTCTAAATAAATTTAATATATTTTAAATAAATAGAAAATTTATAAAAATTAAATATAGTAATTAAGTGGAAAACATTATAAAACATATTAAATGTATTGGAAAATATTAGAAACTTTATTTGAGATTTTTTAAACTCATTAAAATGCTATTAAATGTTGAAATTTAAATATATATTTTTATATTGTTATATATTTTGAATAATTTAATTGCATATAAACATATATGTATATAGTTTTATATATTTATAGTTAATAACACTATATATTTATTTCTATGTTAATTAGAAAAATATATAAATAATTACAAATAATTATAGTTTTTAATTAAAAATGTATATGCATTAATTTTTTTAAATTTGTATACTTTTTAAAATGCTTTAACTAGTATTTGAGCTTATTATTGACTTCCCTTATAATATTGAATGAAAATTAATATTGTTTAATATGATTAAAAGAATTATATATTGTGCATTTAATGTAGTACATGTTAATAAACTTTTAAATTTATATTAAAAAACATTTACATATGTATATGTATCCCCTTAACATCTCCTACATGACACTAAACATATAACACCACCTCTCTCAATTAGTTCTTATATTAACACTTTATTTGTCTTTAATAACCATTTACATAATATATTTTAAATTTTAAATTGATACTCACCTACCATCAACTACCTCCACTATGTCTCCTAAAAATCGCTTCTTTAATCTTAAACTAATCATTATTAAGTAACCCTATTAAACTCTATAAATATCTAAGCTTCCTATATCCCCTAACCCATTCCTCTCTATAAAATTATATTAATTATTAATTCATATTATCAAGTACAAATATTTTAATTTTCTCCACCACCTTCTATATAATCATCTACACTCTACTGAATAAATTAACTTGTAAACATGTTAATTTGCTGACATATTTCAAACAATCAATCATCCACTAACCATATGTTTATACAATCTTGAATATTTTAGAAGTAACCATATAATTTTAGAAACATAACAATTCAATCAAATCATTTTGATCACATCCAATATTGTCAAGGGGGAATAATTGATTGCACTTGAGGTATAATTATTGTTTATATTTCATTTTAAAACTTTCACGTGAATCTCTTGTTCCTTTAACTCAATTAAAGGTGATTTTGAGTGCATTTAGAGTAATAATTATGGTTTTATTTCAATGTTTCATTATATTTTACTATATAAATCATTTTCACATCACATTTTCATGGCCAAAAGGGAATAAATCACTTAAATTTTGCTTTATATAGATTTGTTTTACTCTTACAATCTTGCAAGTTCCTTTGTAAGAATATTTGGTGTCTAAAACATCAAAACTCTATGAAATTTTCACTTATAGACTATTTATTTTTTTAAACTATGTAGACACGATTTCACACTATATAAACACTTCATTTTACATATCCAGGACTTCAAAATTGACCATCAAACTTAGCTACCATAATTTGTTTTAAGTATTTGAATTTTTTTATATTTATTTAAAGGCACTTATATTTTAGTAGTGATTTTAATTTCTCACTAATGGTTTCCTAATTTTTTTCTAGCACATTCATAATTTTTAGTTTTTTATCTATATGTGGGTTGTTTGCATGTAAATTTTAGATTGATATATGTTGCTTTGAACTATCTTAATGTGATTTCATTAAGTTTATACACAAATTTTAGGTATACTACTTTTTATGTTTATGTGCTCACATGGTTTAATGTAATTTATTAATAGCTTAGTTACGTATTTGTTGTGCTTATGTACTTACATAGTTTAATGTATTCTATTAATAACTTAGTTTTATATTTGTTGTGCTTATGTGTTTACACAGTTTAATGTATTTTATCAATAACTTAGTTTCTTATGTAATGACTTTGATAGGTCTACTCATGACTTATAAGTATATCTTTTTTTTGTTATTATGTTTACATAACTTTGATTTTATGTATTTATGGATTGGTATCCTCATACAATGGATTTACTACTACACTACCGACTTCATCATTTTAAATAATGACTTTGATTTTAAAATTATTATAGTTTGTTTTATATATTATAGGATTTATATAGGTATTATTGATTATCCTTATGGTAAATATGGTTTTTATCCTTGGTCATTTTATGTGTCTTGGCTAACCTATTCTACATAGAGGCTTCACTTTATGTAAACATGGATTCACCCTATAAGTTAATGAATTCAACTTCTACAAATGTAGCTTAATTTTTAACTAATTTTTTATTTCTATCTAACATGTTGTATCTAATGACTTTTTTCTATGTAAAAGTGGTTTTGTCCTATAAATCAATAGATTTATTCTAACTAGCAATGAATTTACTTTTTGAATATGTTTTTATAAGTTTCCCCTCAAAATAGAAATTAAAACTACTAACAAATGTTTTGTATTTGATCTATCCAAGAAATAGTAAATCAAATCTATTAAAAACACTATTTTAATCATAATAAATTAATTAAATCATTTTATTTAATGTTAAATTTTATCATCTTAGTATAAATTTTGTGTTTTTTTATTGTTATACCTATGGCTAAAGTTATGTATGTTCTCCCTTTTCACCCATAGGACAATGTTGGGGATACAAAATAGTCAATAACCCTCTTTATTTTTTATTTTCTATGAGAAACATGACATGGAATTTACCCCCACACATTTTCATAATATTTAGGTAGGTGGTGATATGGTTTTCATCACCACACACTAATCCAAACTCTATGTTCTAGTAGAGTACACATGTTAAATACAAATGTCATAAAGCTAATTAAAATTACACATAAAGGTTATTTGAAGTTAGTAGGTCACACTCTAATATGTAGGTATTATATAACATTCTTATAAGTAATTTATCTCCACTTTACCACAAGGTATATATGGGATTTGTCTTCAATGAGAAATGCATCAGATCTATAAATAAATCCTAGCTTGGAGAAGATAAATCCTACTTACACTTCTTATTGGGGATAAGTTAGATAAATAGGGTCATGACCAAGATGGAATTTATATACCTATGAAATGGATATATTACCATAATAAATTCAATGGGGAGGGTTCCAAAGCCTCCAATCAAGCAAATCTATGAAATAACCCTAACTAGGTGCTATGTTTTCATATTCAATAAACTAATAATAATTAAATCAAAATCTAATATAGTGCTCACCAAAGTTTTTGGAATAAAGTGGTGGTTATTAAAAATTCATATTATAATCTTAATTAATCTACGTATAGGTAAGACCCTAATGCATAGAAATAATAATATATTCAAAATCCATTACTTATGCTACTTATATCTACTAAAGAGAGGATCAAAGTTAGAGTTATTTACCTTGAAGATGAACCTATCAAAAATAAATATCTCCCTTGCCCAAAGGCTCTTCTCAAAAGGTTATTGTGGTTTTTAAGGATCACTAAGAAAGGCCAAAACATCTTAGATTTTTTCCACAAGATAAGATTCATCCCCAAGTAGAAATGTTAAGCTAATACTCCTTAATTATAATGGTAAAAGAGAAGATTGTAAATAATTGAAAAATAATAATTAACTCTTGTTAACTCTATAAGAATGGTAAAATTGATGTGGTTATATAGGTGGATCTAAACTTGAGCCTTATGATTCCTCTAAATGTACCACATGGTTCCTTAGTGTTCAAATAACACTTCTCATTTTAGAATTCGATGAATTCAGAGCATGAGTAGTAGGTTGTGGCAACTTGATGTCACCTATGGAAAAAAATTTGTAAAGATATGTATTGGTGTCCCACAAATTTATAATGAGCAATGGTTGGGAGCCATCATGGTCCATTATTTGTGAATTGTAGATAATCTATGTTAATTGTTAGTGAATTTTGATCCATATTTAAGGTATAGAGTAATCTAAGTGGATATTTATAATGAAACTAAAAATAAAGTGATATGGTGTAAAAAATAGCAAAGAGAAGGGTAAGGCATAAAATAAATGAGTGATTTCCAATTTAGTCTCACATTATGATAATATATAATGCAAAAATTGTAACCTAAGTATACATTCAACCAATATATAATGTAACATAGACTAAGCTCAAATTCCACTATATACCAAGAAAACTTCAAAGGATACTATAAAGAGTCACAAGTAAGAACCAGGTCTAATTTAAGGATTTACTATTATAATAATTTATCATTTTCACATATAAATATAAATAAAAATGAAATGAAGAAAAACCTCATATCCTACAACTAATCTAACATACACACATTAGAAACCATGTGATTAGAAAATACAACTCAAAATTCAAAGACACAATAAAATTCAAGAGGTAAACTAGCAATTGAAAGAAAAGATATATTATAAATTTACATATCAAATGTGGACAATCTTTGCATAACTCTTTGATTATATTAATTTCTTAAAGTATATAAAATCTACTCAAAACTCTCTCTTTAGAAATGGTAATGTGTGATTTTATAGAAATATTAGGTATTATATTGGTTGGTTACAATATATACATGTACAAAAGACAAGGATAGTTTTCCTTCCTAAGATGGTTCTAAAATACACTTGATTTTTATAATTAGACTGACCCAGGGGCAATATGTTAACAAACTAGCATATGCCTTTACAATGGAATATTCTACTTCAAAAATTTATAAAATTCTATAAAATAGAATATTGTCTAATTTGTTGGTGGGGCCTCTACTTGTTATTTTTTGAGGATGCTATGGATTTATTTTGTTTCTCATAAACTACTTCTATATCCACAACAAGCTTTAGGATACACTCTTCCTCTTGATATACCATGTCCTCAAGTTCTCTATTATTTCTAGCCATGGCTTATTTAATGCTCCTATCTTCATTTATCCTCTCTATAGCTTTAAATACCATGTCTAAGATCTTTTTTTATCAACCCCAAATTAGCCTTTGATATTTCCTTTCATTTATTAAGATACCAAATTAGCCCTATGTTTGAATTCTGCATCACTTATGATTCCAAGGGTAGTGGGTTGTACAAGGTCTGCAAGCATGGTCCCTAGAAGCTATTCAATCCTTGAAATTAGCCTCTTATCATCCTCAAGGAGCCTTTTCACATCATTATTCCATGCACTCAAACTTTGAACCTTATCAACCATAAAACTATAATTTTTCTCAAGCATCCCAAACTGATGGTTTTGAAGCCTAAGATTTGCTTCCTTTCTTAGATGTTGATACGCTTGAATATTTTGTCTTATAAATCTTTTCATTGGGTGACCAAGATCTTGGCCAATGTACTCTACCAAGCTAATGCACTCTACCTTGGCTTTATTTATTTGAGTGCCTCAAACATGTCATAAAATGACTCATCAAGAATCTTGGGCATTGCCTTAGGTACTAATAGAATTGCATGTGTCTCTAGGTTTTATTTTTCCCTCTAAAAATTATAGATCCTCTATTTCATTTCTATGAACCCTAATTTTTCTTGAGTTTATTGGGCCTTAATCAGGCTCTAAACATCTTATTCATGAATGGTAGGTTTTCCAATCTATTGACCTCCCACTAGGGTTAACCCTACAAAGGGATCCACTTTTGGGAAGGTGAATTCCTTTACTCCCACCATGTTTATCTTGGTGATAACCCTTTATATTCTAGCCATTTATATATTAAATTGCATGGTTCTAGATGAATCTATAAATTTTAGAGGTTTTAAGACCACTATACTGGTACTAGTTTATGCTCCTAGATCATCCATTCTCTTGCCTTCTAGTCTTGGAGTGACCAAAATTCTCCTTTCTTCTTTTTATTTTACCATGATCATAATCCATGAATTCATTTCATCATTCACTTCAATATTGGAAACCTTTTTTAGTGCCCATGAGTGAGAGAGAGAAGGGAACTTATGGAATTTTCCATAAATGAACCAGTTAGGAATGACTAGTCCATAAATTATGAATTCATCACTGAATAGATTAACTTCATTAGTGGGGTGATTAAAGGTCAATATTTATTTCTTCCTTGGTCTAATAGCGACTAATGCTAGCTTTACCTTCCACTTCTCATGGGATTCTATAGGGATAATTTATTTTCCTTTACCTTATTTAGACTCTCCTACCTAGATTTGAGCTTCATCAAACTATTCTTCTTCCCTATTAGTGTCATATGCCTCTATAAGTTCCTTGAGGTCACCCTAAATTTCCTCTTTAGGCTCAAATGCTATCATATATTTGTATTGAACTAGGGAAGGTGGATTTTGTGGGATTTTTGAAGATGAGGTCCCCTCCCCAGGTCTCTTTTCTAATCTTACTTCTCCTACTTTCTCCTTTCCATGGCCTTGTTCATTTTAGACTTGCACACTTTGTACCTAAGGATGTGGTTGTGGTTGTTCTACTTGGGGCTGATCTTGGGCTATCCCAAATGGTCCAAGTAGCAAGTGATATTATAAAGGATTCATTTTCCATGCCTCTATTGATTATTTATCATCCTGGGTTAACCTATGATCTAGTTTGATGTTGTGCCATTGATCCTGGCCAACACCTCTTCATAATTCTTAGCCTTAGAATAAATGGTCTCATGAACATCAAGTCGATGCATGTATTCAAGATTATGGATATTATTTTCTTCCAAATGGCTAGCCGCTATGTTTTTAGGATCCCACATTTTGATTTCATCAAGTTAAAACATAAATGAATCTATTTTCTTAGCCATGGTATCAACTTGTTTCCAATCTTGAAGTATATTTCTTCGAATGGTTAGAGGGAAGGGGTGGAGCATGACCTTCCTCTTTCCATTACAAATCCTATCAATTCCATTAATGAGTTGAGAGTAAATTTATTGACTAGTGAGCTTACTTGGAACATATACTAGTAATCTATAAGGCTAAGACATAATCCCCTCAATCCTAATGACTGTGTATTGAATTTAATACTGTATGTCACCCATCACTTCAACATACTTGTTGATGAGTGGGTGGAACCTAAGATTGGGAACACCTATGATATCCTCTATAATGGATAGGTAGACATAGTCACAAATAAATTACATATCGATCCTATATTTAAAGATATGCAACTTAGAATAATGGTGGGAGATGGTGGTTTTTCCCTTAGGAGGCCAATTTATAATACCAAGGAAGTTGATTGAGGCAAGAAGAGCATCTGGTAGGTATGACATCATTCAAAACTACTTAGATGTCTTTACTTTGATGGAAATGAATTATGTGGTAAAGAAGACACTAATTAGATATCCAATTAGAGGGGTAAGCTTTTGTTCCACCATTAAATGCATGTAGGGATCCTACATTTTATTCACATAGGTAGTTGAGGGGGATCCAAAGGCTCAATTTAATACAGTCATTATAACTCTAATGCCCTCTCTAAATTGGATTATTGGGATTTTACCCTCAAAATACCTAAAGATGTGGGGTCTTTGGTTCAACCAGGGTCTAAGGATAGAGTCTAGGTCATGGTTACTAGTCCATTCCTTAATTTTAAATAGTTTAATATGAGGGAGATGGAGCTTGTAATATTTTTCAAAAGCTATAAGAGAAATATAGGCTATCTTCTTAAATTTTTCTTCCTTAAGCATCCATTCATTATCAAATATACAATGAATAAATATGGGTGGAAGGATGTCTATAAAATGTAGTACCTCAAGTTTTACAACAGCATGGTGAAGATTGGCCATGAAGATAACAACCAAGTCATAATGCCTTCTTCTTACCATAGAATTACTATTTTGCTCCTTTATAATGGGCTTCAATTTATCCACCATAAAGAATAGTTTATACCAATTCCTAACACTTGGGACATTCATATACACAAGGTCTAACTTGATGTCCTTGAATATCCATCCTTCATTATCTGTCAATAAGTAGAACTTGGTTTCTCCTTTTAAATACTACCTGTGGGTTATCATGGTCTCTATTTCTACAAATTGTTTGAACTAGTTTGTAAATTGATCTTTGTGAAAGTTATTTTTCCCTCAAAAACATAATAAATCTCTTCTTGGATTTAATTGTGACCAAATGAGTTCAATTAGGTCACTTTTATATAGGGTTTAGGGTTTTCAAGCTTTAATGGCAAGATATATCTAGAATTTAGTTTATACATTCTTTGGATTTGATTTGGACCTTAGCCTTTATACTTTTGTATTTTCAATCCCACAAGATCTTCTATTTTGTCATTTTCTACTTTCATGGCACCTATGTGGCATTGGTATGGACCTTTCACAACATTTTTCATAAATGCCTTTAAGAACTAGGCATTGGTATTTAAAATAACTTATTTTATTTTGTGTTATTAGATCAAAGTCTTGGATTAGTGTGAGTCACTAATTTTAATATAGGCCCTTTCCCATTATTGGATCTTACTATGGTAATCCCAATGGTTGTGACACTTGGCATCTTTGTGTCCCTTCCCCATAATTCATATCCTATGTTAGTCCTTTGTTGATTGAGTATTGGCCATGTGGAAAGCCCATGGGAATTTAAAAAGTCATGAACACCTTCACATCATTGGATCATCCTTTAATGAAAAATAATGAAGCATCGACTCATCTATAAACTTTGATTCAAATGGAATTCTACGACATTTCGAGTTTTTGGGATCTTAGGACTTCATTAAAAAGCCATCAGGATCTTCATGTCATTGGATCAAGATATAGTGATAAATCATGAACTATTGACTTGTAGAGATGCTTAAGCTTTAAGTTAGTATATTATTAAAATGGGATTTAGGCTTAAATTCCTTAGGTTAAGGTTTATTACACGTTTATTAAACATGAAGAAAACCTTAGGCTAAGGGATTTATGTCTAACTTTTCTAAATTTATATAAAGGGGACCGAGAATAAATATTTTAGGCCAAAGTTTGTGTTGTGTTTAACAAACAAGATGCATACCTTGGACCAAAATATATATGCCAAGTCTTATAAAACATGCCTAAAGGATCTAGAAATAGTATATTAGTCTAAAATATTTAGGATTTTATTGCATTAAAAAACACATTAAAATATCTAGCTGTAAGTAACTTAGCCTAAGTCTTGCATAATAAACACCCCTTTTAAAATAAGATAGAGTATAACTCTATAGTTTAAGGTTCATGATATTTAAACAAAATGCCATGGGGACCTTAAAGTATAGTTTTAGACTAATTTTATTTTTTATATATTTAGACCATAAGACCATTTTCATATTTTGAAAATCAAATATTTCTCATGTTTGGGCATTTTTTTATCACTTCATTTAGCTTCTAAAGTAATTTATGAGCCTTATAGAAGGATTTTTTTAGTGCATTTTGACCTTGAGCATAATAAATCATTAGCTTAAATTTGATGGTCTCATGGACATCAAATACATCCTTACAAGCTTCAAATGATGGTCACACAAATGTTAATTTTAAACTAGTGAAGCTTTTAATTTGATGTGATTAAAGTTGACAATCACATAAACACCAAATACATCCTCATGAGTGTTAAACTATGGTCATGTGAACAGTAGTTTGAATCTCATAAAATTATTGTGACCTAATGAGAGAGTGAAACTTGTCACTTCCATAGGGTTTCCTAGGATATTAGACTTAATTCACTCTATCAGATCAAAATTTGTTACAAAGTAACAACTATAAGACTATGATCTAAGATATTGTTCATGATTGGTTTCTTATTTAGGTAGGACCCATTTGTATTTGGTCATCAAATGTGAGGGTGAAATATGTTGATCATTCAATCCTTCCATATCACTTTGACTTTTCAACTATGATTTTCTCCATCGAATTGGGTTTTCATGATGAAGTAAGAACTATTGATAGAAATTTGAGAGCTTGAATGTGATTAGCTTGTGGGCTATGTGATGGATTATGTCTAGCTTCCCTTGTACCATCTGATCATAAGGTCACAAGGAAATGTGAACCATTAGATCATCTAAGTTACATGCCACTTAAGTTGAAGCTTGATATTTTCTTGCTCCATTAGATCAAATGCCTCAATAAAGTGAGGGTTGTTTGATCTTGTAAGATGTTAGGAAGTTAAGATAGGACCATGGTGATATTAAATACTTATGTTAAGGTGTTAATCCTAAGGTCCTGATTGTATTAATAAATATATCAAGGCCTTAGGATTAAAATGTTAGGATAAGGCATAAATCAAAGGACTGAGTTAACATAAAAGTGGACTTGAGGAACCAAATTTTAGCTAAGTTGTTATGAATAAGGTCTCATTTCTATTAAAAAATACAAAGTTGCCTTAGGATTAAAACCTTAGGTTGAGTAAAAAAATATTACAAGGGATCCTACAAAATGGATATTAGTTAGGCATACCAAGAACTTTAGAGGGGGAAATAACAAAGGGGACCAAGTATTTTATGCTAAGTTTTAGTCATGTTTAAAAATATGACTAAGATTAAAATATGACTTTATAATTAGGTCCAAAATGGATTGTAAAATGGTTCCCGCCAATAGATTCCCACTAGTATTCAAATTTAAATTGAGGGTTTTTCTAGCATTTTAGAGCATGGATTTCTGAGGAACAAACACCATGAAACCTACAACTAAAATCCATAAAGATAATTTATTAGATTTTTTAGCCATAATTAAAACTAAATAAAACTAAGTAAGCTTGTTCTTAACAAAGTGGATGATATTTAAATTATACAAATGATCTTATCATTCCATACTTTCATGTTTAATTTTTAGGGTTTCTTATGGGTCCCAATTTTCAAAAATGGGGGTATGTTAACCCCAGTAAAAAGTGACTCAAAGGGAAACATATCAATATGTTAGAACCTAAAGACTCTAACTTAGACAAATATTTAGGTCATCCATTCAACTTGATCAATATCATCATCCAAATTTGATTATGGTTGAAAAAAACCTTGCACTTGTATAATTAGGCCCAAATACCAAGACATAGCCATATTATGTGTGTTCTTTGATTCCACTTATTATTTGCCATGGGGTTCAAGAAAAAAATTGTAGGTTTATTATCTTTAATCAATAATACTTAACTTGTATCATGTTAAGATGTTCATTAAGAGCCATGCTTTTAGATTAGGGAAGGTTGGGGAATTTCTCTATTGCTAGCTAGGAATCCATAGCCCCAATAGAGATGCCTTTGGATCTACTCAGGGCCTTTTATCCACTACCAGCTAGGGATCCATAGCCCTAATAGAGATTACCAGAATCACCTATGCTTATAAAGCTTTTGATTTTGCCCTAAATTATTCCTTTTTGTATTTCCTTGAGACTTTTAGGCTTTATCAAGGTTAGGAACTAGAATAGTTAGGTAATAGTATTTGGTTAACTATTTAATCTTTAGAGAATCGCCTATGGCTACAACTATTATCCTAGGCAAGGATGTTGATTAAGTGTTAGTATGGATATATTAGGATAATCTTAGTCCTTACCATACAAGTGTAAATCTTCTTAAAACTAATTTGGGGTCAAGACAATTGTTAACTCCTTATGAATTGATTATCTTCTTCTATTGGTTTTTACTAGTTTCTAAAGATTATATAATTATGTTTACATTTTAGGACCATGGTCATTATATACATGGGGTACACACCTTCATTTCTAAATTTTGGGGATTTCAAGCAAATTACATAAATTAAAGATCATCATTTCCTAAATGGAATTATTGAAATTAATAAAAAAATCAAAAGGAAGGAAACACAGAATAGAAAGAAGGAAAGAAATAAAGAAAAATAAAGAAAATAAAATATACATGCTTATGTAAAAATAAGGGAAAGGAAGGAAGGAACTAAAAAGAAACTAACTAACCTACCTATACTAAATCTAATCATATTACAATTTACTCCATGAAGACCTTAGGAGGAGTACTAGAGAAGTAGTTCTTGAGGTACTTACCATTGGTGGGAAATGTAAACTTTGATCCTTGTAGATATTTGAGCTTGAAGGTGTTATTTCCTAATGTTTCTATAATCTAGTATGGGCTAATCCACAAGGTTGTGAATTTTCCATCTTTGCCTTTGGGCTCAGATGCTTTATCCCAAAGGAGAACTAGGTCTTCTTGTTTGAACACCTTGATCTTTGATTTTTTGTCAAACCACCTCTTGAGTGTGGTTTAGTGTCTGCTAAATTCAAAAAAGGCTTTCTCCTTTGCATTTTCTATCTGAATTATGTCTAGTAGCCTTGAGTTGGTAAGTTATTGGCTCTCTTCCATATATTACTACATAAATATATATGTGGGAAACTTGAGAGTGATGGGAAACATTAGTTCTTGTCCATACACTAATATAAATGGTGAGGCTCTTGAATCTTGTTTGATTCTTTTCTTATCATCTCAAAGTGTAAATTTAAGGAGCTTGTGCCAAGTCTTGGGATTGTCTACAATAAAATTCTTAATTGCCTTGATTAGGTTTTTATTTGTAGATTCAGGGAATCCATTTCCTTGGGGATAATGTTTGGATATAAACTTGAGAGTGATTCCATTATCATAATCCCATTTAGTCATCTCTATAGATATGAAGGTAGATCCATTGTCACACACTAGAGAGACTAGAGTTTCAAACCTAGTATAGATGTTCTCTTCTAAGAAGTTGATCACCTTTTCAGTCTTGCATTATTTGGTGGTTCTATCTTCAATCCACCTTGTATAATAGTTTGTGGAAGTTAGGATATATTTGTGATCTTTAGATGAGTTGGGATTGATTACCCCAACAAATTATAACCCCCATTAAGCAAGGGGTTTGCCAACCATAAATATTTGTAGAGTAATTACTACCATTAGCTCTTTGGTGGTAAAAATATGACATGAATGACATTCCCTCACATGTTTGTGAGCATCCTTGAAAATAGTTGGCTAATAATAACTAGCTCTAAGAATTTTATGGGCTATGGTTTTCCTAGATGGATGTCTGCTGCATAGATTTTCATGAAAAGTGCTAATGATTTAGGTGGCCTATTCTTATGAAACACATCAAAAAAATTCCCCTTCAAAATCCCTTCTATACAAGACACCATCTTTGATCAAGTAATGGGCTTCCTTTAACCCGAGGGCCCTCTTTTTCTCCTTACATAATCTTATAAGGCAAATACCATTAATTTGTAAATGTATGATTGAATCATACCATTCACTATCTTGAAAGTTATATTGATCCACTTGCATAATATTTAGCCTAGGGTTATTATTATCAATCATTTAGATTAGACCTTGGCACCTTACCATTTTTTTTAATTTTCATCTCTAAGTCATACTCATGTAAGACTGACATCCACGTACCTCTACATTCTCCCAACTCATTTTGGCTTAGCAGAAGCTTGGTGATAGGTTTAGAAGAGATAGCATGCACCTTATTAATAATGATGTAATGCCTAAATTTATTATATACCTTAACTAATGCATATGCCTACTTATCAATCAATAAATAGTTTATCTCAACATTATTAAAATTAATGTTTATAAAAGCTATTGGGTGATCACACCCATAAATCTTATGAGTTAACATTATAACAATAGTGTGGTTAGATGTAAAGGGATAGAGGTATAATTCCCTTGAGAAGTTATGGATTATGAGGACTAGAGCCTGACCAATGGCCTCTTTGATATCATTGAATTCCTTTCTGGACTCTTCATTTCTTGTGACTTTGGCACCTTTTTTTAGCATGTCATTTAATGGCTTGACAATCTCTATAAAGCCAGAATAAACTTTATTGAAAAAAATTATCTTACCAAAGAATGACTTTAGCTCTTTCTTACTATTTGGAGGTTCTATTCTAGATATGGCATCCACTCTTTTAGGGTCCATATAGATCCCATATTTAGTTATAACATGACCCAATAATTTTCCTTCTATAACACAAAAGATACTCTTCTTAAGGTTTTAGGATATTTCATACCTCTTGCATATTTTAAAGAATTTTTTTAAGTGTATGAAGTGATCTTCCTTATTTTTAGAAAAACTATTAGATCATCTATATATATAATAATACACTTACCTATCAGGCCTTAGAAGGCATGGTCCATAGCCCTTTAAAAAGTAACTCTTGCATTGATTAGTCTAAAGGGCATCCTCTTGTAAGCAAAGGTTCCCCACTTTGTTGTGAAAGATGTTTTCATCCTATCCTCTCTATCAACCAACACTTAGTTGAAACTTGAAAAGCCATCAAGAAAAGACATCATAGTTGAACCTAAACAAACTTTTATCACTTGTTCTAAATAAGGAAGGGGATAATTAGCTTTCTCAAATACTTTATTTAAATTCGTAAAGTCAATACAAATTATAATCTCACCATTCTTCATCCTGACTAGCACTAAGTTATCCACCTAGGTAGAATGCCTAATGGGTAATACTATCCTAACATCTAGTATTGTTTTCACCTCTTTGAAGATCATGGGTTCTATGATAGGGTTTACAAGTCTTTTCTTCTACCTAAATGTTTTTAACCTTTTTTTAAGGGGTATAGTATGGGTAATGAATATTGGATAAAATATCTTTAATTCATCATAGGACCATGCTATGACATCCCTGTATTGGGTAAGAAGCTCTTTAGTTTTCTTATTTTCAATGTTTATACAAGCTTTTCCAACATTTACTAGTTGGGGTTGATCTTGGAGGCCAACATAAAATATGTTATAATCTTTTCCACTTACCTTGGAAACCTAAGAAAATTCATCTAGTTTATCCTAATCAAACAATCTCTCCAAAGTAATCATCCTCTTGGGGATTTTGTTGTCATTTAACTAAATGGCTTTACCATTAAACTTGACTTCATTAGATGCATTTTCATTAGTCTCATCCATAATATGAGCATCAAATTCCATAAAATTGGTCATGAAATCCAAAATCTACTGATCATCACTAAATTTTTTAAAATGGTTGACATTATCAGGCACTGAAGGACAAGGGAGCAACTCAATGCTAAAACTAGGGAAATCTTGGTTGGGCATGAGGTTTGTTATAGTAGATGCCAACTCATTAGCATCTTGGTTTTCTTATCTTGGGGTGGAGGTTATGCTAAAATAATCAAATGACTCAATCAATTCCAAAACCCTAAAATTTTAAATTTTAAGATATGAGATCTTGTATTGGTATTTACTTCTCACCTGGTTGACCACTAGTTCTTAATCTCCATAAACCAATAGTTCTTTGACTTTTTTATTTACAAAAAACTACAAACCTAAGATAATGGCTTCATATTCATCAAGAGTATTAGTACAAGTGAATTGGAGCCTATAAGAAGCATGGCAATTTATATTAGTAGGGTCAATTAGGATAACACCAATAACTAATCTAGAATTTTACCTGACACCATCAAAATGAAATTTCTATAGTCTAAGAATAAAATCAACCTTCTTGGAATCACATACCTTATCAGTCTCTAGGGTGAAAACTCCTAAGTCTAAATCAATTATGTTTACCCTCCCATTTAAAAAATTGTACTCAATTATCATGTGTTTCATCCTTGGTTCTCTCTTAACCATGATTTTATCTAAGATTCCTTTCCAAAGTAGCCATACATGTGAACAATCTATAGAAATGTAACCATTCAAAGCCTTGGTCTATTCTATGCTTAATAATATTATATAAACATCAATTATATAAATAAATTGAATATAAATGAATTTATACACTCTAGGTTCATAATCTAACTGCATGTGGTCATTTAAAATTTCCACAATTACCCTAGATCTATATTTGTCTAACTAAGTTACCACTATATCATACTTGATAGGAGTTAGGCCAAGTTGTTTGATATTTATGTAGGCATGATGTTTGTAGAAGTACCATAATATATTAAACAATTATGTATTTTATTACTGAAAATATTGATAGTGAGCAATAACGGAGGAGATTTAGCTTTGGTTTTATGTACAGCCACATTGGCATGATCGGCCTTGGGTGGATTATTAGACTTCTTTGATAGATATTTCAATAGGAGGTCCATTTTATCTATAATTTGTGTTATTTCATATAGTGTAATATTATCCCTTATATTTTTCATGTCCTTAACTATGTCATATCCAATTTTATTAGAACTAGGAATATAAACATTGGGTTTATAAGTACTCCCTTTAGGTGGCTCAGGATTATTGCTTAGAGTGTCTTGAGGAGTTCCAAAATTGTTTGGACATGTTGAGGTAGTCAAAGGATGATTTTGATCTCTATTCCTCAAGGAATAATTATTCTGTAAGAACTATTTAGAGTCTTAGATCTCCTTAGGGAATTCATAAGGTTCATTTTCCTCTTGAAAGGGGAAATCAAAAGTATCAACCATAAAGGCTTGATCAAATGATTTAGATCCAACTCTTCTTAAAAATCCTCAAAGGCTTAGCAAAACTCAATGAAGTCAATTTCTCCATGTTTGGTCATGTAATGCACTCTGTAATAATAAAAGAATGTAACATTAATGATGTTAATGTCCATAGTCTTCTTTTCATACGATGGCTCATTATTCCTATTGTTATGAAAATTATCATTATAAAACCTATTAGTTAGACTATTATACCTTTGAAAAGAGAAGTTTCTACTTGAAATTTCATCAGTATTTCCAACTTGTTTTTGTAATTGAATAAAATTTGTGCTCAACTTTTGAACCATTTTTAAGATAGATTCATTCTCATTTTTTATAGTTTCAAAATTATGTACCTAGTTATTGTTAGTAGTTGGTACTAAAACCCTTTTGTCATTTATATCAAAGCCATTAGTAAGATGATTTAAGAATCCTAAATTTTGACTTGGAGTAGCATGACTCAATGGTAACTGACTTAAGTTTAGATGTTGGTTTAGTGATAGGATATTCTAGTTGTTATTGGGGAATAAGTTCATCACAGGTATTTATGGGTTGACATTTAACACAAAACATGCCATTTTCCCTTGGGAATACATATAATCATTGATGTTTACTACCTCATAGTATGATTTAGATAGTGAACTTATGGCTGGCCTGGATCTCTTAAAAAATATAGAGGTCATGGGATGTACTGCATCCTTGTAAATATCTAGAGCTAAAACATCATCAGGGTTATAGGGGTCTATGGTCCTACTAAACATTTTATGAAATATAGTATTGAAAGACATAATAGACTCATTTTAATCTCTTCTAATGGTGGTGAAATGATGGTAAATAACACAAGGAATAACACTTTTAGCATATTGATCTATAAACACATTGTTAAAATCATCTTAACTAGTGATGTAATTATCAAGCAAGTTCAAAAACCATTCATAAGTAGCATCCTTAATGGTGAAGGGGAATAACATGAAAGCTAAATCCTCACGTGCAATATTTATTAATCTTAAAGTAGCTTTAAAATATTTTATATTTTCTTCAACAATATTATACTCATTGGACTAAATGTAGGTAGGTACTTCTCAGGGTTATGTGTGAGGTCATGTACCATAATTAATATAATGATTGAAGACTCTCCTAACCAATCCATACATGGATGAAAATTGAATAAATGTGTTCCTTTAAGAGGTAAATTTTTAAAATATTTGGATCTCCTATGTCTACCTTTGTCATGTCTAGATTTTCTGTGAACCTCAAGCTCAAGCAAAGGTTCCCTAGTTTTTGAGTGTGATCTTATTCTAATCCTAGGAAATTCTAGATTGAAACTTGAAGATAATACCTTAAATATGATATATCAAGTTATATTTTATAAATAATAATAGTTATACCTACACATTGAGCTTATTTTTTAAAGGTTGTATGAAAAACTACAAAAGACATTGATCTTTGATTGAATTAGCTCAAAGATGCATTTAATTATGTGAATATGATTTGTCTTTATAATTATAAGCCTAAAATAACTCATATCTATGAAATATATGCCAACATTTGATCAAAATGAGCCATCCCAACCTTAGATACTATGGATTTTCAAAGTTTAAGCTAAATTTACCAAAAGTGAGCATCAAATCTCAAAGAACTTCAATATTTGTTTAAGGAAGCACAAAGATGTGTCAAAAATAGTAAATATCAATTATATTTATACTTATAATCAGATAATTTGCTAAAAAATAGAAAGATACATTGATCCTAGATCAAAACATGCTAATATCAATAAAGATTCAAAGAATTCATAGCCCTCCTTCTAGCACCAATGGGAAACCACCTTGTTGATGCCTTTAAATGCACCACAAGGTTCCTTAGTGTTGAAATAGCACTTATAAATTTAGAATTAGATGAATTTATGGAATGAGTAGTAGGTTGTGGCAATTTTATGTCACTTATGGTGAAATAGCAACAAATATATGTATTGGTATCCCACAAAGTTATAGTGAGTGATTGTTGGGATCCATCATGGTCCATTTTTTTTGAATTTTAGATAACTACATTAATTTTTAGTGATTTATGATCCATATTTAAGTGATAGACTAATCTAAGAGGATATTTATAATGAAGCTAAGACTAAAGTGATTTGGTGTAAAAAAGAGCAAAGAGAAGGGTAAGGTAGAAAAGAAACAAGTTATTACCAATTTTAGTCTTAAACATTATGTCAAAGCATCAATTTTAACTAAGTATACATTTAACCAATATATAATTCAATATATCCTTATATCAAATTACACTATATACTAGGAAAACTTCAAAGGATAATGTAAAGAGTCACAAGTAATAACTAGGTCTAATTTAAGGATTTACTACTATAACCAAATAACATTTACATAACTAAATACAAATTAAAATGAAGTGAAGTAAAACCTATGATCATCTAACTAATCTAGCATATACAAAAATTAGAGACCCTTTGATTAGAAAATGCAACTTGAAATTCAAAGACACCATTCAAATTCAAGATGTAAACTAATAATTGAGAGAAAATTTATATTAGAATTTGACATAGCAAATGTGGACAGTATTTATAGAACTCTTTGATTATGATAATTTCATCAAGTATATAAAATTTTCTCAAAATTATCTCCCTTTAAAAATGGTAATACATGACTTCATAGAAATATTAGGTAGTATATAGATAAATTACAATATACACGTGTACAAAAGACAAGGGCAACTATCCTTCTTAAGATGGTTCTATAATACACTTGTTTTCTACAATTAGACTAACCTAGGGGAAATATGCTAACAACTTATCATATGCATTTACAATGATATATATTATTTTAAAAAGTTATAAAATTATACAAAATAGAATGTTGTCTAATTTTCTTGTGGCACCTCTACTTGTTTTTTGGAGGAGGATGGGCATGGCTTTAATATGTTGCTCATCAACTAACTTTAGATGCACTATAAGATTCAGGATATGCTCCTCCTCTTGATATGCCAAGTCCTTATGTTCTCTATCATTTATGGCTATGGATATTTAATGCTTATAGCTTCATTTATCCTCTCTCTATAATTGAATATCATTTTTAGTATCTTATTGTTATCATCCCTAGATTTGCCTTTGTTCTTTCCATTGATTTCTTGAGTTACCAAAGCAGCCCTATATTCAAATTCTTCATCACTTATGATTCCAAGGGTAGTGGGTTGTGTAGGGTATGTAATCATGGTCCCAAGAAGCTATTCAATCCTTGAAATTAGATCCTTATCATCCTCAAAGAACCTTTCCACGTCATTTTGTGATGCACTAAAACTTTTAACCTTTTCAACCATAATTCCCAAAATTGTATTCAATTGTTTGAAACTAATGGTTTTGAATCCAAGGAACTACTTCCTTGATTAGATGTTGACAATTTTGGCTATTTTAAATTTTGAGTGTTGTCATTGAGTGACCAAGATCTTGGCCAATACACTCTATTGAGGTAATACACTCTACCTCAGCTTCATTGCTTTAAGTGCCTCAAACATGTCATAAAATGACTCATCAAGTATCTTGGTCATTACCTTAGGTACTAATAGAATTTCTTATTTCTATAGTTTTTTTTTCCTTCTCCAAATTATAGATCCTTTGTTTCATTCCTCTAATCCTTGCTTTTGCTTGAGCTAATTGGGACACAATCAAGCTCTCAACATATTCTTCATGAATGATAAACTCTCTAAGATATTGACTTCCCAATAGGGTTAACCCTACAAAGAGATCCACCTTTTGGAAGGTGAATTCCTCCACTCCCACCATGGCTATCTTAGTGGTAACCCTTTCTATTCCAACTATCTCTAGATTGAATTTCATGATTATGGATGAATATATAAATTTTAGAGGTTCTAAGACCTCTATATTGGTGCTACTTGATGCTCTTAGAGCATCCATTCTCTTACCTTTTGGTCCTAGAGTGATCAAAATTCTCCTTTCTTCTTGATCTTTTACCATGGCCCTAATCCATGGCTTCATGTCATCATGCACTTTAACATTGACAACCTTTGTGAGTGCCCATCAGTGAGAGAGAAGGGATCTTCTATAATTTTCCATAAATGAACCAATTAGGAATGACTTGTCCATGAATTGAGAATTCATCATTGAGTAGATTGACTTTACTAGTGGGATGAGTGAAAGTCAAAATTTGTTTTTCCATTAGTCAAATAGGGACCAATGTTATATATGCCTTCCTCTTCTCTTGGGATACCATAGGGAAAAATTATTTTCCTTTAGCTTCTTCAGACTCTCCTACCTAGATTTGAGCTTCCTCAAACTACTCTTCTTCCATGTTAGTATCATGCACCTTTGCAAGTCCCTTCGCGACACCCTCAAGTGTCTCATCAGACTCTAAGGCTATCATATCTATGTATTGAATTAGGGAAGGTGGATTTTGAGGGAGTGTTAAAGATGAGGGCCCCTCCTAAGGTCTCTCTTCTAGTTTTACTTCTCTTACTTTCTCCTTGCCATTGCCTTGTTCATATTGGCCTTGTATACTTTGCCCTTGTGGTTATGGATATTGTTGTTCTACCTTGGGCTTCTCTTGGGCTATCCTATATGGTCTAGGTAGTAAGTGATATTGAAAAGGATTCATTTTCCATGCCTCTCCTTATGGCTTTTCATCCTTGGTTAACCTTTTCTCTAGTTTGATGTTTTTCCCTTGGATCTTGGCCAACACCTCTTCATAATTCTTAACCTTAATAGAAATGGTGTCATAAACACCAAGATGATACATGTATTCAATCTTATGGAGATTCTTATCCTTCAAATGGTTAGCCACTATGTTCTTAGGATCCCATATTTTGAGTTCATCAAGTTGAAATCCAAATGAATCCCTGTGCTTGGCCATGGTATCAACTTGTTTCCAATCTTGAAATATAGTTCTTCCAATGGCTAGAGGGAAGGGGTGGAGAAGGCCCTTCTTATTTTATTTGAAAATCCCATCAATGTAATTAATGAGCTGGGAGGAAATTTCTTACTCAAAAATATTACTTGGAACATATACTAGTAATCTATAAGGCTGGGACATAATCCCCTGAATGCTAATGACTATGTTGTTAGGGTTATACCAGATGAGTGGGTGGACCCTAGGCATGGGAACACCTATGATAGAATCTATTATGGATAGGTAGACACAATCACATAAAATTCATATGGTTCTTATATTTAAAAATATGTAACTTGGAATAATGGTGGGAGATGGTGGTTTTTCCCTCAAGAGACCAATTTCTAATATCAGGGAAGTTGATTGAGGCAATAAGGGCATCTAGTAGGTATGACATCATGTAAAACTACTTAGATATCTTCCTTTTGATCATAGTGAATTATTTGGCTAAGAAGACACTGATTAGATCTCTAATTGAAGGGGTGATATTTTGTTCCACCATGAAATGCATGTAGGGAACCTAGATTTTATTCACATAGGTGGTTAAGGGAGATATAAAGGCTTAATTTAACAAGTTTATTATATCTCTAATTCCCTCTATAAATTAAATTATTTGAATTTTAACCTATAAATACTTGAAGATATGGGGTCCTCATTTCATCTAGGGTCTAAGGATAGAGTCTAGGTCATGGTTGTTGGTCCATTCCTTAAGTTAAGATAGGTCAACATGAGGTAGAGGGAACTTGTAATATTTATCAAAATCTATAATATAAATATAAGATATCTTCTTATAATTTCCTTCCCTAATGACCCATTCATTATCTACTCTACAATAAACAAATATGGTGCAAAGGATGTCTATAAAATGTAGTACCTTTGGTTTTGTAGTAGCATGGTGAAGACTGGCCATCTAGACAACAACTAAGTCATAATGCCTTCTACTTACTATAGAATTCCTCTATTCTTATTTTGTAATGGGCTTCAATTCCTCCACAATGAAGAATAATTTTGACTAATTCCTAACACATAAGACATTCAAGGCTATAAGGTCTAACTCAATGTCCTTGAATATCCATCCTTCATTATCTATCCATAAGTAGATCTCAGTTTCTTCCTTTAGTTACTACCTACGAGCTCTCATGGTCTCTATTTATAAAAATTTTCCACACTAGTTTGTAAATTGGTCTCTATGAAATATATTTTGTGCTAAAAAACACAATCAAGCTCTCCTTAGATTGAATTATGACCAAATAAATTGAATTAAGTCATTTCTATGCAAGGTTTAGGGTTTTTTCAGTTTTAATGGAAAGATATATCTAAACTTTGGTTGATACGTGCTTTGTATTTGATTTGGACCTTTGGATTTATACTTTTGCATTTTTTAGCCCAAAATATCTTCTATTTCATCCTTTTCTACTTGTGTGGTGCATATGTGGCACCGGTTTGGACCTTTTGTGGCATTTTTCATAAATGCCTTTGAGCATTAGCTATTATTATTTAAAATACCTTCTTTTATTTTGCATCATTGGATCGAAGTGCTAGATTAGCATGAGTCCTTGATTTTAATCTCAACCCTTGCACATGATTGGATCTTTTTGTTGCAAGCCCCATGGTTTTGACACTTGGCATCTTTATGTACCTTCCTTGTGCTTTATATCCTATGTCAGTCCTTTATTGAAAGAGCATTGACCATGCGACAAGCCCATGGGTCTTTACAAATTCATGAATGCCTTCACACCATTAGATCATCCTTTAGTGACAAATAAAAAACCATAAAATCATATGTTATATTTGATTTGAATCAGATTCCACAATGTATTAGGTCCATAGAATCTTAGGACTTTAGTGAAAAGTCATTAGGATCTTCGCATCATTGGATCAAGACACACTGACAAAGTGTGAACTATTGATCTACAAAGATACCTAAACTTTACGTTAGTACATTATTAAAATGGAACTTAGGCATAAATTCCTTTGGATAAGTTTTATTATGTATTTATTAAGCATGAAGAAAACCTTGGGCAATGGTATTTATGTCTAAATTTTCTAAATTTATATAAAGGGTACCAAGATTAAATATTTGAGGCCAAAGTTTGTGTTGTGTTTAACAAACACAACACATAATTTTGACCAAAATATTTATGCCAAGTCTTATAAAACACACCTAAAGGATCTAAAAATGGTATATTATTCAAAAATATTTAGGATTTTATTGCATTAACACAACACATTAAAATATCTAGCTAGAAGTAACTTGGCCTAAATCATGCATAACAAAGGCCCCTTTTATAATAAGACTTATTATAAGTCTATATTTTAAGGTTCATGATATTTAAACAAAATTCCATGAGGACCTTAAATTATATATTTATACTAAGTTTATTTTTCATATATTTACACCATAAGAGCATTTTCATATTTTACAGATCGAAGATTTCTCATGTTTGAGCATTTTTCAAGCACTTCCCTTAGCTTGTAAAGTAATTTATGAGCCTTTCAACAAAAAATTTTGAGTGTATTTTTACCCTAAGCATAATAATTCATTATCTTAAATTTTATGGTCTCATAGACATCAAATACATCCTTACAGGCATCGAATTACTATCACATGAATGTCAAGTTTAAGCTAGTGAAGTTTTTAATTTCATAGGCTTAAAGTTGATGGTCATGTGGACATCAAATACATTTTCATGTGTATCAAATTATGGTGACAATAATTCCAATTTCAATATCATAAAATTATTATGACCCAATACAAGAGTGACACTTAGCACTTCTATGGGGCTTCTTAGGATCTTAGACTTAATTCACTCCATCAGATCAAAATCTGTGATACAGTGACAACCTCAGATCGTGAGTAGAGTTATCTCTCACGAGTGGTCACTTTATTAGGCAAGACTCATTTTCATTTGGTGATTAAATTTTAAGGTTCCATATGTTGATCATTTGGGCCTTTTGTATCCCTTTGACTTCTCAATTATGTTTTGCTCCAACCAATCAGGTTATCATGATGAAGTGAGAAATGATGATAGTGATCTAAGAGCTTGAATGTGATTAGCTAGTGGGATATGTGCAATATTATGTTGGGATTCACTCACACCATCTGATTATAATGTTGTGAAGAAGTGAAAACCATTTGATTATCTAAGGTGCATGTTGCTTAAGTCAAATATCAAACTTTCCTCACTATACTGGATCAAATGCCATGATAAAGAAAGGGTCATTAGATCAAACAAGATGTGAGAAAGTTATATTAGGACCATAGTGATATAAAATACTTAGGCTAAGGTGTTAATCCTAAGTTTCCAATTGTGTTAGTAAATATATTAGGGCCTTACGATTAAAACCTTAGGCTAAGGCATAAATTAAAAGTCTGAATTAACATAAAAGTGGACTCCAGGAACAAAAATTTATGTTAATATGTTACAACTAAGGTCCTCTTTGTATAAAAAAATACAATGGGGCCTTAATATTAGAACCTATAGTTTAGTTAGGAAATATTAAAAGGGACCCTACAAAATTGATATTAGTTAGGCATACCAAGAAATTTAAAGGGGGAAATAACAAAGGGGACCAAGTATTTTAGGCTATGTTTTATTCATGTTTAAAAACATGACTAAGTTTAAAATATGAACTTTATAAATAGGTCTAAAATGTATTTTAAAAGGGTTCATGACAATCAGTTCCTATCATTATTCAAATTTGAATTTAGGGTTTGCTAAGGTTTTTGAGCATGGATTTATTAGGAACAAACACCATAAAACCCATAATTAAAATCCATAAATATAATTTATTATCCCTACAATCCATAGTTAAATCAAAACAAAACTAAGTAAGATTTATCTTAACAAAGGGGATGATATTTGAATTCTACAAATGATCCTATCATGCCATACATTCATGTTCAATTTTTAGGGTTTCTCAAGGGTCTCAATTTTTAAAGATGGGGGTATGTTGGCCCCAACAAAACCCTTATGAAAGTTTAAGTTGATAAGGTTGACCTAGTTGACCTAGTATCATAATTCACAAAAACAAACTAGGATATTGATTAGGTCAGCCTTGGGCTGACCTAGACCTTAATACATTTTATTAATAAGAGTAAATGGTTTACAAGGATGACTATGTAATTTAAACCATCAAAAATGAGTGTAGGTTAGGAAAGGGCTAATGAAGGTGGTAAATGACTGGAGAAGGTTGTAAAATATGAGGAAAATCTTATGGGAATGGTTTTAGGAGATATGTGTCTAGATAACAAGTGGCAAAAAGGGATAATAATCCTACAAAGAACTAATGGTTTTCCCACCCCTTTCCTAGTGCACCCCTTAGGGCATGTACTGAGAGAGATTGTGACTCAATGGGTTTCTAAAAGATTAAAAAATATACTAATTGATAATGGTTGAAAATATTATGTGTATACATATGCCCCACTTTATGCTCATTAGGTGTCACTCAATTCCAACATGGGTTGGTGCTTTGATAAAAAACATATTAACACACATTGTTCAAGGTAAAAAAATGTTACAATAATTTAAAACATAAAATAATTGAAATTAAATGATAGAAAGGGAAATAAATGAAAAATTAAGTGTATGCATACCTTTAATTACCTTTATCATTGTATGATTTTATATTATATTTGTATTTCTAATCATAGAGGGTGCAGAGATTGCTTTCGACAAACCCAAGGATACAAAACTAAAGAGTTAAAATAAATAAATGCATGAAATCCAAGATAAATAATGTTATGTTGATGGCACGTACTTGGGAATTTGGCATGTTGGGAATAAAAGTGCTATGTTAGACCACTGACAAAGTCAAAATTTAGAGTAAATTAGGTAATCAAAAATCCAAGGATACTAAAAACTGAAAAAATCAAACAAGTAAACCATAAGTAATAAAGGCAAACTCACCAAGTCAAACCAAGGATACATGTCAAAAATGGTAATCAAACATAAATGTAAAATCAAAAAAAAATCATTACTTAAACAAATATGGGCATGAAAAATTGTAAAACAACATTGAGGAGTGAACAATAACAATCCTTACTCAATCATCAATGTAAAAAGGTGCATAAATGGAAAACAACATTGGTGAGTGAGGAGTAATTAACCAACCTCACTCAACAATGGAAAAATTACATGAAAGTATAAATGGGCTCAAGTGTCTAAAAAATTGGTAGTATAAAAATTAAAAATGGTAAAAGAAATTGAGGCATAACTAGAAATGTAGAGCCATGGTGTATAGAAAAGAATCCATAGTTGGTCAAGCATATTGTTTGGTTCTAAAGATTGATAAAATTGACACAAAGTACTTTTAGTATGTTTTTCAGATGTGAAGAAAAGGGAATATATAAAAAGTTAAAATACATTTAGAATTACATTTTCCTATCAAGTTGAAAATGAAATGGGTGGAGGGGAGAATGAAGCAAAACCCAAGGTAGAGGAACTCTTTATCGAAGTCAAGATACTCAAATTAGGTTTTCCATAACAAGAGGACTTTCAAATTTAAGGATTATAAAGAATGTCTCCTATCCACATAAGTCTTAAGTCAACAATTGAAGTATGTAGATCATCCAATGAAGGTTGTAGACATGAAAATTAAAATGGACCTAACTTCCCACAACATGTTTCTCATTTCTAAGGACCCCTTATAGAGTCATTAGACAATTGTGAATATTAGGTACTTTCATGAGAAAGTAGGTATCACCATAAATTTTGTTGAATTATCCTATTATAATCTACTATCCTAGCACAACCCAATAGACCTCAACTTTATTGTGAGGCCAATTATGGAGTTTGATCTTCTATTAGAAATAAGAGATGTGTTTGTAATCACATCTTTTGGTATGATGTTGATGTTTTAATTTTATATGTTTCCTTTTGTATATTATTGAATTTTATTTTAAATGATTTGGATTTTAATTTTCTTGATGGATTTTTCTATTCCTCCTCTATATGCATTCATAAAACCAAACATGGGTTCTAAATATGACTTCCATTTAAATACGTGGGACTTAGTTGTTAATAAAGAGAACTTAGAGAGCATGGAATATAAGAGTCTTGTAAATTCAGGTAAAAAAAAGTGATATCTTCACTTTGACCTTATTTTATCCAATGTGGAGTGAAATAAAAATAAATCAAGAGGAGTGAAACATGAAATAATTTGTATTAATTCAAATTGTAAAAAATGTGATAAAGGGTGAAAAAGGGATACAAAGAAAGTAAAGTGTGATTCCTTACCATAAGAGTGAGGTGAATGTAGGAAAATATTCTATCACATATCGTTGTGAAAATTTCATATATCAAAAGAAGCAAAAGCTAAAGTTGATAATAAAGACCAAAAACTTATAACCATTGTAAAACACATTCTCAACATGAAATGAAAAGATGGTGATTTTATGAGGAAGGCCAAGTATTATCCATGGTCTTACATTACAACTCACAAAATAGAAACCCAAAGGGGTGACAAAGCATGTAAAAAATAAATAAGATAAAGATGGTATTTATGATGAAGACTAGGTCCTATCCATGGTCTTACACTACGACTTGAAAAAGATTAACCCAATGAGTGACCAAAACGTATGTTGGGTGAATATTTTGCCACTAGCTAATTGAGGGAAAATTAGGTGTTTCAACCATAGCATAAGGAGATTGATCAGCTAAAATGTGTAGGTTTACCACACCAAAATGGGACAAATCTCTCCTCTCATCAAGTGGAGGTTCCCTATAGCTATAAGGTACTATATACTATAAATAAGCTAAAATAACACTCAAGGGTAGGACAACACCATCCATCTCTCTTTTCTTAGAGATGATGTTCATAGATCAAAGGAGAAATCTAGGATGATTGGTGAAGGTACTTCTCTTCTTTCAAAAGTAATATTTAGTCAACAACCAGATTCCTTCATGGGTAGTAAAAGTAACTAGACACAGTAACACAATAGGATGAAGTGTAGCACAAAGTCTCCACCTTAACTACCAAAGAGTGAAATATATGAAGGACAATGGAGGCACAAAGTCATCCCAAGATCCTTTACATAGATACAAAAAAAAAGACACTAAACACCATTGTGGCAGCACAAAGTCTCTTGATAGTCAACATCAGGACACCTTCCTGATTATTTCCACTAGTTTTGCTTGTTAAATTAAATGGACAAGAATGATTCTAAGAAATAGACATAAGAAAAATTTCCTAAATAACACAAGCTATTCCAGCATAAAGTCTGAAAGGTCACTTGTTTTCTCATTTGAGTAAAGAAATATGATTATCAATTTGAGTTCAAAGTCTCAAGAAATGCCTTTCAATTTGGGCAGAGTTTTACTTCTATAACAAAGAGATCTCTTTAAAATAATAAGAGAGATTACAATATATAGCACTATAAGAAATACTTGGTCACTTTGTTTCATGGAAATTTCCCATGCTACATTCAATGCCTTGAATTCATTTTTATGAAAGAGCTATGCCAGAATAGTTCATTAGCCTTTACTTTGGCATTCTAAATCATATCAAAAGTCCATTCCTAAGCATGGGTTACCTGGTCTTCTTTATGATGCTTGGACGACTATCCATTCATCTTTACTTAATGCAAAAAAATAGGTCACATCTTTGAATGCTTGTGCTCTCTGATGTCCACTTGGTGGAATATTCCACCTACGAGAAATAAGTCTCCTATAGATATTTCTATATTTCCTGTAGTTGTCCTCTTATTCCTTGCCACATCTTGTCCTTCCTTGGTGATCTGATCTCTCAGGCTATCTTCTCACTTTCTGCTGGTTCCTTCAGCTTCTTCTTTGGCTAGTCATTGAATTTTTTCACAAGGCCCATGCCATATTTGAAAATCAAAGGATATTTCATTACCTTGAATTTGACATCCATGGGGACATCACGATCACTTATTCACTTGAACTATTTTGAACCTTGAACCTTGGAGTGCATCAAATCAATGGTTCAAAGTGGTTCAATGGTTGGTAGTTTAATCAACTTGTCTATTCACTTAGCTCTTTGGTTCAATCATTCTTCAAACCCTTTGGATGAACTCCTTGTTGAACTTCTTCTACTTCTTCCATTCGCTCAGAGCTTACTTTTTGCGCTTTAAACTTCTTTGAACCCTTTGAACCTTTGAACCATTTCAGTTTAAATTTCAACGGTTCAACATTTCATTCTTTTTCTTTGAATCCTTTTATTCTCTAAGTCTTTTGATCTTATTAAACTTGTTAAACCTTTGAACTCATTGAACCATTTTGGTTCAAGGTTTAATGGTTCAATAGTTTAACCTCCACTCTTCAAAACATTCTTTTCTTTAAGTCCACGGAAGTCTTTGAACGTTTGAACCCATTGAACCTTTAAACCTTGCGGAGGTGAGGTTCAATGGTTCAACGGTTCAAAGTGGTTCATTCTATTTATTTGAAACCTACTGATGGACCTTTGATTGAACCTCAGCATTGAACTAGCCTTGAAAATGCCTAAGTGTTGGAACTTCTTTTTGAGAAAGCCTGCCTGTAGAACCTGTGACTTCTTTAGCTTAGAAGACTTGAATAATTGAATAATTTGAATACTTAGAAATTTTTTGAGAAGGGAAGATATCATTTTGGCCTAAAAGACCAAAATAATCAGCCTATTATTCATAAAAACAAGTGATAGATTTTGGGAATAATAGCTGGCTCTAGTTGGGGAACTTCCATCGATTGAAATTGAAGCAATCAAAGGGAGTAAAATATAGAATCTCAGTGCCTTCATTTATGCCATTGGGCTATGGATTCATTCCACCCAAAAATAAATGTCCAAAAATAAAATAAAGTGAACCAAAAAAATCAAAACTAAAGACTATACAAATATATATAACTGATGTCATCTGATACTTCAAAGATTGAAGTGCTTCAGATGCTACCCATTGTGAGGCACTAAAAAGGGTGTGCCATCTTGATACTTCAGTAGGAAACTATTTCCACCATTGAGCTGATGAATATCAAATGGGCCTCTCCATAAGGAATCAAACTTCCCATGCATTCCATTTGGTTCTCTTCTCTTTTCCCATAACAGAACTTGATCTCTAATTTGAAAATCATGGGATTTTGATTTCTATTCAAAGAGATTCTTCACCAGAATTTGATGCATAGTAATTCAATCCATCACCACATTTCACTACTCATCAAGTTCATTCAGGCACATAATCCTCTTATGAATGACATTTTCAAAATTTGAATCTTCTACTGCCTTTACCAACTTCAATGCTAGTATTTCTAAGGTGATTGGTATCTCTGTATTGAGACCATACAAAAGTTGGAAAGGTGACATACCTATCACCCTCTTGGGTATAATTATATCTAACCATAAAGTATCAAACAATGCTTTGTGCTAGGTTCTTTGATTGTCATCTACCAGCTTCCTGATGATGGTGACCAGGTTCTTGTTGCTCGATTCTACTTAACCATTTCCTTATGGAAAATAGTTAGAAGAGTGGGAGAGGGTGATCCCATAATAAAAATAAAATTGGGTAATCTCATGAGAAGTGAAACATGCTACATTATCAATCACAATCTTGGCTGAGACCCTAAACCTAGAAATGATGTTCTCTTTGAATAAATTACATACTACTTCTGAAGTGGCATGCTTGGCTAGAATGGCCTCCACCCACTTGGTGAAGTAATATGTGGCTATGAGGACATAATAATGTCCAGCACTCAAAGATGGGTTTATAGCGCTAATGAAATCAATTCCCCATTGCTAAAATGACTCTTCTATTACTACTAGCTTGAGAGGCAACACAGCCAATTTAGGTCTTCCAACAAACTATTGACACAGTTCACATTTATGCACCCATTTATATGCATCTTAAAATAGGGTAGGCCAATAATACCTAGCTCAAAAAATCTTATGGGTAGTTACAAGCATAGAAAAATGTCCTCCACAAGCCAAATTATGGAAGGAATCTAGAAGTTTGTTCTGTTGCACTTTACCCATGAAGTGAAGGAATACCCCATCAAGGTTCCTCTTATACAACCTATTGTCCCATAAGACAAAGTTGGCAGCTTTCAACTTGATATTCCTCTTTTCTTTATGACACAGGTGAGCAAGACACACATCATAGGTAAGGAAATGAGTAATATTTGAATACCACTCATCCGTAGTGGTGACAAAGAGAACTATTGGTGTGTCTCCCACTTCTATATCCTCATGTCTTATTTCTTCTGGTATGTTGTCAGTAATTAATTGGCAAAGACCCCTTCCCCACACCAGCTTCATTGGTTTCATAACTAGATCAAACTGCTAGATTTTAACAATCCAATTGCCCCTTTTTGTTCTAAACTCTTGCTGAGTTAATATGGAATTGACTATTGCATAAGGAACTAGGGAAACAATGTGTGAATTCAGAATGTAAAAGAAGAAACGCTTTATTGCCTTTACAGTACATAAGCATGCTTCTCCATGTTTGAGTATTTCAACTCATGAGATGTGAGGGAATAGCTCATGAAGGATGTGGGAGATTCCACACCTTCTTTTTTCTACTAAACCAATATTTTTAAAAGTGTGTGTTCAGAAGCATAACTATACATTATGAAGCCTTTAGTGTAATGTAGACAAACCAAAATTAGGGCATGGGCAATAGCTATCTTGATGTCTTAAAATCCTAATCTGCCTTCTTTAGTCTAGCTAAAAGTGGCCTTTCCCTTCATCATGTCCACAATGTGGTGAGTCTTCTCTATGAACTTAGGGATGAACCTTCACAGAAAATTCACTTTTCTAAAGAAAGAATGAACTGAAATCTTACTAGTGGGTAGAGCAAGCTCTTGGATGGATTTAACTCTTTTTGAGTCAATCTTTATGCCTTCTCAAGATACAGTGTTTCTAAAATGTTTCCCTTGTATCACCCCAAAAATTGACTTCTTGGGATTTAGAGAAATGTCATTCTATTGACATCATTCTAGCACTTGTTACAGATGGCCCACATGATTACGATGATGCTTAGAAAATACTATTAAATCTTCAAGGTATACCATAATTAACTTACCCATCTCATCTCTAAAATCAAGGTCCATTGCTCTCTAGAAGGTGGTGCCAGCATTCATCAAACCAAAAGGCATTCTTTGATATGTAAAGGTGCCACAAGGCATAGTAAAGGTAGTCTTGTGTTGGTATGCTTCATTGAGTTCTACTTGATTGTACCTTGAGAAACTGTCTAACAGTGATAACATCTCCAAACTAGTCACTATTTGAAGGACTTGATCCATGAAGGGCAGAGGGTAGTTATCCTTTAGAGAGGATTGATTCAATTTTCTAAACTCCACATAGAGGCAAATTTTGTCATTATTTTTTCTCATAGGGACTATGTTTTCAATCCACGTGGAATGATGGATTAGAAAATTTATCTTGGCTTTTAACATTTTCTAAATTTTAGATAGAATGGTACCTAATATCTTAGGATTTTACTACCTGGATTTCTTCTTGTGAAGTAATGAATCACTCTTGAGAGGAATTTCATGGAAATTTTCTTCAAGCTTGAGTGACTTCAAGTCATCATAGGAGTATGCCAGAACATCTATGTACTAGTGGAGTAGAGCAGTAAACTTGAACTTTTCTTATGGAGTGTAACATATCTCAATGTTCACCATCTTGGGATTTTCCTTAGCACCCAAATTTATTTGATCAAACTCTTGCGAGGAGCTTGAATATTTTTGTTGATGCTTGATGAACCTGTCATGCTTATCAAATAGTTTGTTAAGGGAAACTAATCCTTTGGGAATTTTATTCCCTTTTTGCTATATGAATTCTTTACCTGCATCTAAATTTGTTCCAGGGGCTGATTTGCATTTATGAGTCTCATTGCCTTCAAAATGAAGCTATTCAAAGCTATCTTTTTATTTTAGAAAGGCAATGATTTAGTTATCACTATTGAACCCTTTCCAATGATTGGAATTATCAGGCATACTTGATCGAAAGACCAGTTTGATAGTGTACCTATCTCCTTTAAAATCTAGGTGAGGAACCATGAGGGTTGCAGAAATAACCAATGCATTAGCTCGGTCATTAAACTCTCTAGGCACTGCAGAGATATTATAAGCATCAAAGCTTTCAATTTGATCCCAAACCAGATTGTGATAATGGCACAATCTCTCATTTTTTGTTTCATATAGGTTCCTCACCTGGCAAACCACCAATTTAGAATCTCCTTTGGTGTGAAGAAGCTTAACACCTCTGTCATGAGTAGCCTTCAAATTGAGTAGCAGAGATTCATATTTAGTAGTGTTGTTGGTGTTGCTAATATGCAACTTGTAAGAATAAGGGAAAATATCTCCTTGCAAAGATATCAAAACAATCCCAGCTCCAGAACTAGTAGAAGAGTAGCTACCATCAAATTCTAGAATCTAGACATCATTAGAAACCAAATTTTCCTTAGTTTTTCCTTCATTTGGAGGGGAGGATTCTTTTGCACTTGCACTGTGCTCTATTAAGTTTTCTATTATTTTAATTGAATAAATTATTAGACTATCACATTCAAAAATTTTGTCAGATGCCACATGAACCTCCCACATAGATAATAATTAATTACCCATTCTTAAAGACTCAAACAAAATTTGAACTTTAGGGGTTGACGTTTGGGTAACAATATACTTTGACTCCTTTTTAGGGAGTAGCCTCTACATGATGCCTTTAAATGGATCCTTTCCTTAGACAGGTCCATGCTTAACTCACCACCAACATCTTTGTAGAAATTTCACCCAAGAAGGATGTCGTATGAGGCTGGGATGTTAGCCACCAAGACTATCATCTTGATTCTCTTTTCTAGAAATGTGGCAAATGCAAATTGGGCATCCTTGATTTATTCTAGCAAAAGTACTTTTCTATTTTCCATGGAGAAACATCTCCCAAAATTATTGGTTAGCATGAGGCCAAGATATTCAACTACTTTGGTGTGCATGACATTGTCAGATGCACTTGAGTCGATGACGCAATTATTCAACTAATGTCCATTTATCAATAGGGAGAAATAAAATGGTTTTGTCTTCCCAGGGGTAGCTAGAGGAGTAATGATAAGGTTATTATAGGTGGATGTGTTCTTGGGGGCCATGAGTTACTCTTAGAATTTATTGTCTTGTAGGGATAGCTTTATCCTTCACACATTCTACTAATCTATCCAACTGCTCAAGATTGGATTACAAGAATTCAAACTCAGTCATTTGAATTTTGGTCTTCTTTACATGGTCGACTATGTCAAATGAATAGAAAGGACTGATGATAGAGGAAGAAAGTTCATCTTTCTAGTTTTTTGGGAGTGTAGGACTAATCTTTGAATTTGAAGAAGAAGATGAAGGATACTTAAGGTACTTACCTTTTTAGCAGTCACCGGGTCCTTTGATTGAAAAGGCAGAGTGGTTCCCCTCTTAGTAATTAAAATTTTTGGTTGAGCTCACTTCTCTATTTTTTATCAGCTTATTGGGCTGACTAGTTCTGGGACTGGGTGAATATAGTGTATGATCCATCAAATGCTTCACCTTTACTTCTGGGTTAATCCTGGTAATTTAGGAAACCAATGTTGGAGTCACTATCTAATTCATCTTGGTCTTCCACAAAGAGATCAACACCATCTTTGTGGTTCAACTCAGATTGGAAAGAAAATTTTCATTTTGTTTCATGGTATCCAACTGCTGAGATGGCTAGAGCTGCTTCAATAGCAAGTTTCCCCTAAGGGGGAGGAAGATGATTTGGTTGCCCTTGATTCTTGGCAGCTTTTCCTTGGTATGAATTATTGGGGAATATCCTCCTTGGTATATCTCAGTATAACGGAGGAGCAGACATCCCTTACACCATTTGATTTTTGAGAGCTAGCAACTCATTTTCTAGCTCTTGCACCATTAGATCAGTGGTGCCTATAAATGAATATTCAAATGATAAAGAAGATTTACCTTTATTAGGATCTCTCATTATCTTCCTCACCAAGATAAGATCATCTTCCACCTTAGTAGCCAAATATTTTACTACAATAAGGTCTATATGGCTAGCACATCTTAGTAGAAAACTCACTTCAGGTAGTTGAGAGTTGATGAAGAAGCATTTGAGATTCTTAGCTGTTGGCTGAGTAATTGTAGGAATCCTATTCATCAGCTTGTCAAACGTGGCTATGAAATCTCTCATTGGTTCATGAGGATCCTTCTTCATTTGTGTGAGCTGAGATAGCAGGGAATGCACATCTTCTATAGGCTTGAACTTGGCTTCAAATCTGGCTTTGAGAGTGTTCCAGTCAGTCACTGACCAAGCTTGTAGATGGTAGAACTAGTCTATAATAACACCTTGTAATGTCTTTATGAACAACCTAATTGTTACATCTTCATACTCCAAACCTATCATGCCATGGGCTATGCTAAAGGATACAATATGTTCATCAGGATGAACTCTCCCATCACTAAATAATTTAGGGAAATTCTTCTTTGAATTGTGTGGTAGCACATGTAGATGTGGAGTTAAATTGAGTGGACCAAAAGAGTTACCCCAGGGGCCTTGATTTACCATTCTATGACTATGGAAAGGGGGGATAAAAAATCTTGGTGGGGTATGTACGGGTAAAGCTCTACTAGCAGAGGAAAAGGAAGCTCTACCTTGTATTCGTGACTTGGTGTTGGTAGGAGGAAAACTCCTAGTTCATTGAAGGTGAGGTTGTGGAGGAAACAAATCAAAATTGCTCTACTACATTAACTCAAAAATAGGGTCAACAACACCTTGAGCTTTCCATCTTCTTGTATAGCATGGAGCTATTAGATTATAAAATAAAAATGGAAAATAACTGGCACTACTTTAGCTTGGAGCTTGAGTCTCCAAACTACTCATTCTTTCCCAAAGGAGTCACCAAAAACTATTGGCATGGAGCTGGCAAAGTAGACAATAGCAATGAAATGTTTGATCCTCATAATCTATAGTTTTGTAGATCAGAGTATATAATGGAAATGGATAAGGATATGGAGATGGAAAAGAACTAGAATAGCTCATTTTATCCCCAATAGAGTTTCCAAAAACTTTTGGGTGAATATTTTATCACCAGTTAACTGAGGGACAAATAGGTGTTTCAACCACAACATAGGGAGATTGATTAGCCAAAATGTACATGTTTACCACATCAAAATGGGACAAATCTCTCCTCTCATCAAGGGGAGGTTCCCTATAACTATAAGGCACTATATACTATAAATAAGATGAAAATAACACTCATGAGTAGGACAACACCATCCACCTCTCTTTTTTTAGATATGATGCTCATAGATCAAAGGAGAAATCTAGGATGATTGGTGAAGGTTCTTCTCTTCTTTCAGAAGTAATATTCAGTCAACAACTAGATTCCTTCCTAGGTAGTAAATGTAACTAGACGCAGTAAAACAACAAGATGAATTATAGCACAAAGTCTCCACCTCAACTACCAAAGAGTGAAATGAAGGATAATGAGGGCACAAAGTCATCCCAAGATCCATTACATAGATATAGAAAACAACACACTAAAGACCATTGTGGCAGTATAGAGTCTCTCCACAGTCAGCTTCAAGACACTTTCTTAATTACTTCCACTAGTTCTACTTGTTAAATTAAATGGACAAGAATGCTTCTAGGAAACATACATAAGAATAATTTCCTAAATAACAAAATATATTCTAGCACAAAGTCTAAAAGGTCACTTGTTTTCTCATTCAAAAAAATAAATATGATTAACAATATGAGCTCAAAGTCTTAGAAAATGCTTTTCAATTTGGGTAGAGTTTTGCTTCTATAATAGAGATCTCTTTTAAAAATTAAGAGAGATTGCAATATATAGCTCTCCAAGAAAAACTTGAGCACTTTGTTTCATGGAAATGGCCCATGCCACATTTAATGCCTTGAATGCATTTGTGTGAAAGAGCCATCTTGGAACAGGTCATAGCCTTAATTTTGGCATCTTAAATCATATCAAAAGTCCTTTCCTAAGCATGGGTTACCTAGTCTTCTTTATTATGCTTACGCAGTTGTCCATTCATACTTAATGGAAAAAAATAGGCCACGTCTTTGAATGCTCACATTCTCTGATGTCCACCTGGTGGATTGTTCCACCTATTAGAAGTAACTCTCCTATAGATATTTATAGATTTATTATAGTTTTTCTCTTTTTCCTCACCACATCTTGTCCTTCCTTGGTGATCTGAGCTCTCAAGCTATCTTCTCACTTTATACTAGCTCCTTTGGCTTCTTATGTTGGTCACTAAATTTATTCACAGGGTCCGTGCCATATTTGAAAATCAAAGGATATTTCATTACCTTGAATTTGGTGTCTATGGGGATGTCATGATCATTTAGTCACTTGAAGGACTTTGAAACTTGAACCTTGGAGTGCATCAGTTCAATGGTTCAAAGTGGTTCACTGGTCGGTAGTTCAATCAACTTGTCTATTCACTCAGCTCTTTGGTTTAATCATTCTTTGAACCCTTTGGTTGAACTCCTTATTGAACTTCTTCTATTTCTTCCATTCACTCAAATCTTCCTTTCTACACTTTGAACTTCTTTGAACCCTTTGAACCTTTAAACCATTTCATTTCAAAGTTCAACAATTCAATAGTTCATTATCTTTCTTTGAATCCCTTTATTATCTAAGTCTTTTGATCTTATTGAACTCGTTGAACCTTTGAACTCATTAAACCATTTTGGTTCAAGGTTCAATACTTCAACAATTCAAACTTCACTCTTCAAATCCTTCTTTTCTTTAAGTCCACTGAAGTCTTTGAACCTTTGAACCCATTGAACCTTTGAACCTTACGGAGGTGGTGTTCAATGGTTCAATGGTTCAAAGTGGTTCATTTTATTTGTTTGAAGCCTGTTGATGGACCTTTGATTGAATGCCGGCATTGAACCAACCTTGAAAATGCATAAGTGTTGGAACTTCTTTTTGAGAAAGCTTGCCTATTGAACCTACAACTTCCTTAGTTGAGAAGACTTGAATAATTTAAGAATTTTAATATTCATAACATTTTTTAAAAGGGAAGAGATCATTTTGGCCTGCAGGACCAAAATAATCAGCCTATTGTTCATAAAAAAACAAGTGACAAATTTTGGGAACAACAAAGTATAAGTTTGGAAAGTGGAAAAATAAAGAGTAAAAAAATACATCATGAGGAATACTATATCTTTTCCACATTTTTACAATGTAACTCATGAGAAAAAGGGAAACTAAAAGACCAAAAGGAAAGACTAAGGTTTGTGAAAAGACAAAATTACTATAGTGGGTGAGAACCATGTAATTATACTACAAAAAGTATTAGATAGATATGATATATAAACCATTAAAATAAGGGAAGCATTTTATGATATCATATATATCAATGATGCACACATGAGATATAATCAAATGTGTCTCAGAAGGTTTCTTGAAGTTGAATTGGTTTGGTATCATGCAGTGTAGAATAAGAGTGGGAATTGTAATATTCCTCAATGGGTAAGTGAATTTAGGTATGGGAATCACAATATGCCCCAAATTATGAAATAACATGTGGGTGGGAATCTAAAGATGTGACAAAGGATAAAGTTTTGAGCATTATTCTTATTGTTGAAGTTGTCATTGATGTCAAAGGTTTTTAAGAAACATGTTTATGAGGTCATTAAAGAATGTTCTTATTTGATAGAATCATTTTAAAAGTATGAAATTATTTGAGGAGCATGTAATACATTTTATCTAGGTTTATAAGCATAAAATAGTGTTTCAAGATCAGTTGTCAAGATCCAAATGCTTAATAAGCCTAGTCATGGCACTTGTCATAGCTTGGAAAGCCCTAGTGAGAAGGTTTGAGCTTGGTATCCTAGTGAGATGGATGAATAGATGAATAATAGGATATTATGTTTTTTAATAATGAATATGAGGTATTAGAGCACTCATGAGATTCCCAAAGTTAGCTTATTTGGGTAGGACCTATAACCCTAGTAAGCAACAAGACCACCTCTAGACCCTACTTGGCTTAATGAGGCATCATAATCTATTGTCAAGGATTATGAAGGATGTATATTATTATTAAATCATGAGATAGGTTGTATAATCATGTATACAATGTGCTGATAAATTGAATAATGGTTACAAGTTTAGTTTTAATGCCTAATGTCACTTGCAAGTCAAGGTCTAAGCAAGCAAAGAGAGAGAGATTGTGGACAAATGATCTATGAGATTTAGATTTCAATATAATAATGATAATATGATAATTTTTAGTGGTGTGATATATTTTTATAGCTGTGTTTACCAATTTTAAGGTCAAATTTTGAATGAAAAGGCATGAAAACTAGTTTTGAGGTCTCTCACATGAATAAAATGAAGAGTTTCTAACCTGAGAAAGACTTTCAAGTGGTCATTGGAATGTATAAATTCTACATGGTAACCTGATTTTCTGATGAAATGTTGGTAAGGGTCTTAGATAAGATCTATAGGAATTAGTTTTGGAAATGAGGGGTAGTCCTTTATGAATAATCTTTAACACCATAAATAATGGTAACCCTCACTAAAACCCTAACACTAACCTGAGGTGAAATATCTTGTTAAAAATTACCTATAATGGCATAAAATTACAAGATAAACTATTGGATCATGTATTCAACACTCTCTTAGGCACCTCTATGTGTGATTGGTTTATCAGTTGAGTGAGTAAACCCTATAGGAAAAGCATTATTTCTTAGAGATTTATTATAGTAGTCAGAGTTGAAAAAGTCAAATTTGATAAATGAATGGAGGATAAAGCTTGATAATTATATTATTTAACCATGTAATTTTATAATTAGGTTATATCCATAAATTTTACTAAACTAGTCATCTAAGTTGACTAGTTACTAATAGGCCTAATGGTGCAAATAATGAGAAACCTAGGAAAAAGTGAGAAGGTGATTAAGTATGTGCTATCATGGATTAGGGATGAATAAAAATTTAAGGATATTTTTTTTGATACCTTTAAAACATGTTAATATTGGATATAATTTTTTGAGGTTAGTAGATATGATGAAAATGTTGCTCATAAGTTAACATGTCTAGATCAAGGAAAACAGTGAGGTACAAGGCTATGATATTAGTCTGCAAGACCAATATTTCCATTATATCTTATGATATTTTTGTTTTATTTTGTTATAATTATGTTTTAATATATTTTTAATTCATTTTAATTCATTTATTCTGTTATATTTGGTGTCATAATTTCAATTTTTCATGACTATGTTATGAGGTTAGTTGACAATTCTGAGTGGGCTACTTACAGAGAAGGTTTTGAGTAATTTTTCAATGAGTTTTGAACTATAAATAATATTTTGATGATACTAAGGTAATTTATATTTTATTTATATTGTTTTTTTCAATGGTTTTTTGGCAAAATTATGTTTTTCTTTAGTTGTTCAAGACAGACTTTTTGGGTATGCACAAACCTAATTGTGAACAATGCTAATGGCATGCTTCAAGTGGTGATTGGAGATAAAAGGTATTATGGAAATAATATGATATTATTATGGGTATTTTTTAGATAAATATGAAATTTTCCTTCCATATTAGTATTTTTAAATTATTCTAAGGAGTTCAAAGGGTAATGTGTCATAATGTAGACCTAATTAAATTAGGTCTCCTTAAGACCTAAAAGGGTTTTTGGTCTTATATGATATGACCAACATATATTAATTTTTTATTAATGTTTATGGAATTTAATAAGGCCAATTTTATTTAAATTTTAAGTTTTAAAGTGTGTATTACTAACCAATGAGTGTATGAGAAAAAGCCTAGTATAATAATAAGGCCTAATAAGCTTAATTGACTAGTTAGAGTAAGAGTGAGTTAAAGAGAATGATGTAAAGATTTTAAGATATGAATGATTATTTTATGCCATCATAATTTTGTATATTAATAATAATTAATATATAATATTGGTAATATATATTAATATCAAGGTTAAATGACCTAATCTATCTTATAGAGACCTAGTTGAGCGAAGAATCCTAGAAGGCAGTTTGAGAGGGTTAAGAGTATGAAGAGATAAAGAGATGGTCATCCTAATTTGGTTGATAAATAAGGTATCATAAATGTGATAAAATAAATCTGGTGTCTACTTATTTTTTATTCATCTAGCGGGTTTGTGCCTCCTTGCAAGTTGGTGCTTACTAAAGCCTAGCTAAGTTGGTGCTTAGCTAGTTGGGGCTGGTGCTCCATGTGAAGTGGGTGATTTAATAAATTTGAAAATTTTATTATAATAATATATTAAATTCATATATATAAGTTTTTTTTCTTCCCCTTAAAGTTTTATCACTCAACCAATGTGTTATATGTGTTATGCTTCTGTCTCATGCTCATGATTCTTGATGTGTTGTTAGTTCACTATAGTGATTTGATAATTCATGAATGATTAAGTAAAGTTTTAAAAGTTTTAAATACTTATTTAACCCCAAATAATTGTTTTTAAGAAAATTTGTATCATATCCTAGTCCTTTTATTTAATTTTAACATCTTGAAGGTGATCTTAAGAAGCCTAAAAACATCTTGTGATCAATAGGAATAAGACAACATGTGTGATGAAGAAGTCTACTATGATAGTGAAGAAGGAAAAGATGAAGTAGACATTTAATATGAGATCATAAGTGCCATTTATGATTTTAAATATCAAAATAATATTATCAAGGATCTCAAGATTTAGTTAGAAGGGGTTAACACAAGGTTTAAGTCAAAGAAAGTTGAGTATGACCATTTGAAGATAGAGATATATTCGTTGAAGGTTAAGCATAAGTAGCTCATATAAAAATAAAAAAGTATGAGAAAAAGCATGAGAATTAATAACAAGTCAAAAGTTACAACATGAAAAAACCAATCAAACATCCCAATGTAATAAAGGATAAGTCATCATGGAACCATGGTAAGTACAAAAAATTCATTTTCTATATCTATCATAATATAGGACACATTGTAAAATTCTGCTCCAAAAGAGTTAGAAGGTCCACAAGATTCAACAAGACATATGAGGCTCTTATAATGCATAATAAGGATCAAACATTGGTATGGAATCCAAATCAATTTAGGATGAATCATTTTGAACTTAAGAAGAAAGATGGACTATTTTCCAAGGAGGAACAAAATACCAAAGAGGATTATATACTAGCTAAGACTTCCTTTCGTATTCATCATGAAGACATGAAATGGTATATAGATAGTGGTTCCTAAAGTCACATGATAGGATATTGAAATAAGTTCATCTCATTAAATAATAATGATGTAGGAATAGTGATGTTTGGAGACAACACAAATGATAATATAGTTTTCAAGGGTGTCTTAAGTTTAGACAATAGAAATACTAAGACACAAAATGTGTTGTATGTGGAAGGATTAAAACATAACCTGATTAGTGTAATTCAAATGTGAAATCAAGGACACACACTAACTTTTCATGATAGAGGGATAGATAAAGAGATCCAAATTATGAAGGCTAATTGATAATACCAAGAGGACTGAGAATAACGTATATGTATTGAATGAGATAAATAATAAGAGATGTTTTATAAGAAAGATAAATGAAATTTGACTATGTAATAGAAGGTTAGGTCACCTAAACTTTGAAAACTTGGTTAATATTATCACTATTTTTTTTAAATAACATTCCCAAGAACATAAAACCTATAAGCATACTTTTCAAGGCATGTCAACATGGTAAGAAGACTAGAATAAGGTTCAATTCCAAGGAGTAATATGCTAAAATAAACTTAGAATTAATACACAATAATCTTGGTGGGCCAAAAATAATTAAAATCATTTAAGGAGATATTACTTCATATTACTCATAGATGATTATAAAAGAATTACTTGGGTTGTATTCTTGATATAAAATTCATAAGCTCTTGAAAAGTTCAAGGCATTGAAGGCTCTGGTTAAGAATGAGAAGAATGGGAATATTAAGTTCGTAAGTTATGAAGAGGAGAGTTTTGGTACAATTATTTTTATGAATTTTTTGAGGTTAATAGAATAAGGAGATAATTATCAACAATTAGGACACCTCAGCAAAATGGGATAGTGGAAAGGAAGAATAATATAGTTCAAGATATGTATAAAACTATGCTAAATGAGTCTATATTATTTGATGGATATTCGAGAGAGGTAATGAACACTACTATATACATTTTGAATAGAGAAAATATAAGGACTAATGGAAATAAGATTCCATATGAACTATGGAAGGGGACACCTACCAATTTGGAACACATTAGAGTGTTTGAGAGAAAATGTTTGATCAAAAGAGATGATGAAGACTTAGAAAAGTTTTATTCTAGATCTAATGAAGGCATATTATTAGGATACTCATCAATGATCTCAACCTATAGATTTTATAATAAGAGACTCCAAAAGATAGTGAAAAGTACAAATGTGAAGATTGATGAGACAAGAAAACCTCACTCACATTCAAAGAATAATTTAGATAATCTAGACTTCAAGAATGAAGAGGATACTATATAGGTTGATAAATACAAAAGAAGAAATTGAAGAGAGATAGGAATCAAAAGAATGCTCAAGATGAATTAAAAGAGATCACCAGATCATTAGCAATAAGAATGCATGTATACAAATAAGGAAAAGACTGATAGTAATCTAAATCAAGAGAATGTTATTTATTATCTAGGATTGAACCTAGCATTCTTATAAAATAAAGCAAAGAAAATTTTTGGATAGGTGATATGAATTAGGAGTTATACTAAATAGAGAATAATGAGACTTGGAAACTAGTTCCTGGGCCTAAAGACAAGACTGTCATTTGCACAAAATTGGTGTTTAGAAAAAAATTAAATGAAGATGGAGAAGTCACTAGGAACAAGGTTAGATTGGTATGAAAGGGATAAGCATAATTTCAATGGGTATACTTTGAGGAGACCTTTGCACTAGAATCAATATTGGAAGCCATTAGATTGTTCATAGTATATGCAAGATTCAAAGGATTCAAGGCATACTAAATGGATCTCAAATCTACCTTTTTAAATGGGAATTTTTAAGAGGAAGTGTACATTGAAAAACCTAAAGGGTTCTCACTATCAGATGACAAAGTCTATGTTTTTAGGTTGAAAAAGACTCTATATGGTATAAATAAAGATCCTAGAGCTTGGTATGATATGTTGGACAAGTATCTTTTGGATCAAGGATTCAAAATATGAGTTATATATAATAATCTATACATCAAGATAGAAGATAACCATCAATTAAGAGTTATTATCTACGTGGATGACATCATATTAGTGAAAATAATGAGAGTATTACTAATTTATTTGTATAGGTGATGAATAAAGAGATTGAGATGTCTATGATAGGAGAAATATCATTATTTATTGGGTTGCAAATCACTCCATCTAAAAAATGTATATTCATCTCACAAGATAAGTACATAAGAGGGATGTTTAAGAGGTTTGAGAAGGAATATATAAAGGTAGTTAGTAAATCAATGATCACAAGATGTAATTTGATAAAGGAATATGAGTCTTAAAAGGTCAATCAAATTTCATATAGGTCAATGATTGGAAGTTTGTTTTACACCATTTCCTCTAAACCTAACATCATGTAAGAACTAGGTCTTATGGGAAGGTTTCAAGTAGATCCAAATGATAATCATTTGAAAGAATTAAAAATAATACTCAAGTATCTCAAGGGGACTATGGAGTATGGATTGTGGTATCTAAGAATAAAGGAGTTCAATTTGATAGTTTAAATAAATTTATATTGGGTAATAAGTATATATTATAGGAAGAGTACCAATGGGGGAGCTTTCTTTCTAGACGAGTGCATAATTTTATGGATAATAAAGAAGAAACCATTAGTGTCATTATATACTTGTGAGGTTGAGAAAATTACAACAAATTTATGTTTCACTTGGGTCTTATGGATTAGATAGACCCTAAAAGACTAAAATGTTGAGTATGATGGTCATGGGCCTATCTATTGTGACAATACGAGTGTTATAAGCAGCTCAAAGAAAAAATTTATGCACTCAAGAACCAAGAAAATTCCCATTAGGTATCATTTTATAATAGATAAGGTAATTGAAAAAAGTGTCCACATTGAATATGTATCTACACAATATCAGATTGTAGACATCTTGACTAAACCACTTCCAAAGGTAGCTTTTGAACACCTAAGATAGGAATTGGGTGTAATTCCTACCCCTAATAATTATAAAAAAGTCAAGTATTTATGGGGAGATAATAATGATCATTAGATCAAATAAAATTTTAGTTGTTAAAATAAGGTATGCATGGAGTTAGGGGATCGTGTTTGTATTTTTTATCATAAACTCATAAGTCTTATGTGTTGATTATTTTGGTTGTAAGGAGTGTGATCCAAGGAAGTTAAAAACATAAATTTGTCATTTATGTCAAAGGGGAAGAATGAATAAAATGGGGAGATAATAATGATAAGTATATAGTATATTTTTTCATCAATGAAAAATGTGGAGATTGTTGATCATTGTTCCTACTATTGAAGTCTAGCATTGATGTTGTCATTAATGCTAAAGGTTATTAAGAAAGGTGTTTATGATATCATTAAATAATGTTCTTATTTCATAAAATAATTTTATAAGTATGAAATTATTTTAGGCACATTAAAGACATGTGATAAAGGTTTATAAGGATCAAATAGTGTTTCAAAATCAGTTGTTAAGCTCCAAATTCTTGAAAAGCCTAGTCATGACACTAGGCATATCTTATAAAGACGTAATGAGAAGGTTTGAGCTTAGTGGCATAATGATATGGATGGAAATAGGAATAATGGGTTTTATGAGGTTGTTTTAACATGAATATGAGGCATTGGATCACTCATGAAAGCCTTAGAGTGAGCCTATAGGGGTAAGACCTAAAGACTTAGTATGCAACTAGACCACCTCTAAACCTTACTTCATCTAATAAGGCATCATGATATATTGTCAAGGCCTATGAAGGATATAATTAAATATTTTATCATGATAATGTTTGTGTTAGAATGAATATTAGGTTTTGATATCCTTAAAAGTGGTTATAAAGTTAGTTTCAAGGCCTACTGTAACTTGCAGGTCAAGGTCTAAGTAAGAAAAGAGAGAAATGGTAGCTAAATGAGGTATGAGATTCATATTTAAAGATATGAATGAAAATTTGAGAATTTTAATTTGTGTTTTATATTTTCCCAAGTTTTTTTACCATGTTTGAGGTCAAAGTTTTCAATAGAAGGCATGAAAATTGGTTTTAAGGTCTCTCGAGTGCACAAAATGAAGTGTTCTCGACCCAAGAAGGACTTTCAAGTGTTTAGTGGAATATGTAAATTATGAATGGGAAATTGAGATATTGAGGATAGATGGATGAGGGTCATAGATAATATATCTATGCATTAGTTTTAGAAATGAGGGGTAGTCTTTTATGAACAATCATTAACACCAAAAATAGTGTTAATCCTCTCTAAAGTGCTAACACTTACTCGATGTAAAATATCTTCTTTAAAACTTCAAAAAATTGTCGAAAATGAATATAAAAACTATTTTATAATGTATTTACTCTCCCAGGCACCTCCAAGTATGATTTTATTATCAATTGAGTGAGTGGGCCCTATAGGAAAGGCCTTATTTCTCAAAGATTTATTGTATCAATTAGAGTTGACCAATTCAAAGTTTTTAAATGGATGGATGAAAAATATTGAGAATTTTATTTGTTTCTTATGGTATTTTATAATTATTTTCTATCCCTTAGGTGTGATAAATTGGTCATCCAAGTTGACTAATCACTATAGGCCTAATGGTGTAAACATTGAGAAACATAGGCATAAGTGATAAGGTGATTAGGGATGTGATATCATGGATTAGGGATAAATAAAAATGTATGGAGATGTTTTTAAATACATATAATACATGTTAATGGTGGATATAAGTATTGGAGGTTAGTATATATGATGAAAATGTTATTCATAATTTGACATGTTAGGTTCAGTTGAGACAATAAGGTACAAGACTAAGAGATTAGTCTGCAAGACTAATATTACCCTTAGATATTATGATATTTTTGTTGTAAATTATTATGAGGACGTTTTAGGATGTTTTTCATGTATTATAAGTCCTTTATTATGTTATTTTAGGTTTCATATTTCAAATTTTCATGACTATGCTTTGAGGCTAGTTGGCAATTCTGAGTGGGCACTTCCAGAGAAGGTTTTGAGTATATTTTCATTAAGTTTGAGTAATAAAGAATATCATGATGTACCTGAGGTCATGTATATTATATGTATATTATTTTTTTCCATTTTTGTTTGGCAAAATTGTGTTTGTGCTTCAGTTTTTTAAAATAGACTTTTTGGGTACACACAAACCTAATTATGAACAATGTTAATGGCATGCTTCAAGTAGTGATTGGAAATAAAAGATATTATAAACCTAATATGACATTATTAGGGATTTATTTGAGTTACATATGGTATGTTACCATCATTTTATGAGTTTTAAAGTGTTCCAAGGAGTTTAAAGGCTAATTTGTGATAATGAAGGACTAATTGAATTAGATCTCCTCAAGGCCTAATAGAGGTTTTGGTATTATATGCTATGACCAACATATTTTAATGTAATATATTATCCTAGGTGTGTTTACTATGTTCTAGGTCAAATTTTTCAATAAAAGGCATGAAAAGGGGTTTTAAGGTCTCTCAAGTACACAAAATGAAGGGTTCTCAACCCAAAAAAGAATTTCAAGTGTTCATTGGCATGTGTAACTTATGTATGGGAACCTAAAATATTGATGATAGATGGTAAGGGTCCTAGATATAATATTTAATCATTAATTTTGTAATTGAGGAGCAATCCTTTATAAACAATCGTCAACACCAAAAATAGTGTTAACCCTCTCAAAAACCCTAATACTAACCTGATGTGAAATATCATATTCAAAAATTCAAAAAATTGTCTCAAATGACTAAAAAAACTATTATATAATCTATTAAACTATCCAAGTCACCTCCAAGTGTGATTGTCTTATTAGGTGAGCGAGTGGACCCTATAGAAAAGGTCTTGTTTCTTAGAAATTTATGGTATTAGTTAGAGTTGACCAATTCAAAGGTTTTAAATGGATGGAGGACAACTATTTATAATTTTATTTTTTTACTATGATAGTTTATAAGTAGTTTCTAGCCCTGAGGTATGATAAACTAGTCATCCAAGTTGATTAATTGCTAACATGCCTAATGGTGCAAACATTAAGAAACCTAAGTAGAAGTAATAAGGTGATTAGAGATGTCATATCATGGATTAGCGATGCATAAAAATGCATGGATATGTTTTGCAATACCTATAATACATTCCATGTTATATATAAGTTTGGGAGGTTAGTAAATATGATGAAAATGTTGCTCATAAGTTGACATCTTTTGTTCAGGTGTGATAGTAAGGTACAAGACTATGAGATTGGTTTGAAAGACCAATGTTTCCATTAGAGATTATGATAATTTTTTTGGACATTGTTTTGAGGATGTTTTATTATATTTGTAATGCATTAAAATTCATTTATTATTTTCTTTCAAGTGTCATAAGTTTAAATTTTCATGATGGTGTTTTGATGATAGTAGGCAATTCTAAGTGGGATACTTACAGAGAAGGGCTTGAGTATATTTTCCCTAAGTTGTGAAGTCTAAATAATATGTTGATAAACTTGAGGTCATGTTTATTATATTTATATTATTTTTTTCCATGTTTTTTTGGTGAAATTGTGTTTTCACTTCAGGTTTTGAAGATAGACTTTTTGGGTATGCAAAGACCTAATTGTGAATTGTGCTAATGGTGTGCTTCAAGTGGTTATTGGATATAAAAGGTATTATTAACTTAATATGAGATTAATATGGATTTATTTGAGTCAAATATGATATTTTTATATAATTTTAGGAGTTTTAAAGTGTTCTAAGGAGTTCAAAGGGTGATATGTTATAATGAAGGCCTAAGTGAATTAGGTCTCCTCAAGGCCTAAAAAGAGTTTTGATCTTATATGTTATGACCAAAATATTTTAATGTTTGATTCATTTTTTTTTCATGTCCTAATCTATACTTCATTAAAAATATAATTCAGAAAGTGTGTATGGCTAACCAATAGGTGTATGAGAAAGAGCCTAGTATAAGAACAAGGTCTAAAAGGCCAAATTGACTAATTATAGTAAGATTGAGTTGAATTAAATGATATATAACTTTGAATATCTAAAAGAGGTCTTATATAAAATTATAATGGTGCATAGGAATAATAATAAAGATATAATAGGGGTTTTATATATGAATATTAAGGTCAAATGACCTAATTTGTCTTAAAGAGACTTATTTAAATGAAGAAGCCTAGAAGGCAATTTGAGAGAGATAAGAGCATAAAGAGTTAAAGCGATGGTCATCATCAATTGGTTGAGAAAAAAGGTTTAATATAGGTGATAAAATAAATTATGTAGTTGTTTTGGTTTTGAGTCATCTAGTGGGTTGGTGCCTCCATGCAATTTGAAGCTTGTTAAAGCCTAGTTATGTTAGTGCTTAACTAGTTGGGGTTGGTACTCCATGTGAAGTGGGTGCTTCACTAAATTTGATGTATGTCTTATATGATTGTATTAAATTTAAATATATCATTTTTTTTTCTTCCCCTTGATGGTTTCCCACTCAAACAAAGTGTTCTATGTGTTATTATATGTCTCATACTCATGATTCTTGATGTATTGCTAGTTTAATATAGTGATTTGATATTTAATGAATAGTAAAGTAAAGTTTAATATAGTGATTTTTTATCTAATGAATAGTAAATTAAAGTTTCAAATGTTTTAAATATGGATTCACCCCACCCCCATCTCCATAATTATGCTTAAAACATAAAGTAACACGTGGATCAACATCATAGTATGACCCAAAGGTTGAAAAGAGGAATAAAAGATAAGATAAGAAGAAAAAACACCCCATATAGTGTTTAAATGGATTAAATTTATCCAATAATAATATTATTGGATATTTCATGATGAAATGAAAAAAAATATTAAGAAATAACAAATATAAATTAGGAATAAAGAAATAAGTTTGCCAGATAGATAAGGAACCAAATCAGTCAGATAGAAGAATAAGGTCAACAATCAAGTACAAGGTTGACTAGGTCAATTATAAACTATTTGAAAGTGGATGAGAATAGTATAGGGTTAATTTGGTGTATTTCATAATATTACATAGAAGGAAGGATAGATAGATAAGAGACACAATCATGTTGTTTGACTATATATTATTAGTACAAAGAAATATAGAGATCATAAGAGATTGTGTCGACTATAAAAATAGTATCTTGAAATAGGGTAACATTTTGACATATAAGTGATGAAAGAAGTGAAATAAAACACACAAATAATTGGATCAATGTGAGTGATCTAATTGGGGTTCAAAAAATATAACCTTTCACCAATGTTGCCTAATGCAAATTTTTGAGATACAAATCTAAATGATCAAAGACAAAGAAATAAAATGAAAAGTAAATGCTAAGGGGCAATCTTGAGTTTTATTAGATTATTAAAAGGTAATTTTTTAAGTGTTATAGGAAATTTTATTGAAAATAAGGAGCTAAAATTAGTCTATATATGGTTTTAGGATGTTTAAGCTGAAAGGGATCTATGTTGGTAATGGTATTGGATTGGTATTAGGGCCTACCCCCTCACTTCATAATACCTCAATGATAAGGGTGTCAGGTGATTTTATAATATATAATATTAACCATGTATTTATACTTGGACAAAAAAATGAAGTTGGCTTCCCCCTTGGTGATGTAATCTAAGTAGGCATGCCTTGGGAAGATAAGTGCTAAATGGATTTTAAATATTGCGTGATTTGGTAGTGTGTGCAAAAGATAAAAATAGTGTAACTAAATGGTAATTTGAAAAACCACCTATTTAGACTATGTGATTTATTATAAACATTCAAACAAATGAAAATTAAACTGTTAATTAATTACTATCCAATAGTTGTTCATTCCAAAATTTAGAATAATACAGAGTGAGTTAAAATGATATTATATGCAAATAGTATAGAATAAATCAAATAGGTCATTATTATTTTTTAGAAGTAAAATTATTTAATAACATAGTCAAATAGGTTAACTAAGTCTTTTAAATATTACATAGGCTATATATCTTAGTCAACCAGGTCGCCTTAGTTGGATATAGGGTTGTAGTTTTGAAGACTGATAACTTATACAAAATATAATTGAAAGGAAGTACTAAAGTGAGTGAGAAAGGAAAGAGAGAACCTTGGTGGGTTTGAAGATTACTAGGATTAAAATTTTTATGTTAATTTTCCTTGAATTCTATTTTCAAAATTTTACAAACTAAGTTGACTAGTTTAACCTAGTTTTACAAAACTCTATGTGATGAAGAAGGATAAGAAGACTAAGTTGACCTGTTCAACCTAGATTTTTGATTTGGATGCTGACAAAAAGAATAAGATGATAGATTCAATTACTTGACCTTGTATTCTTATTTGGTATTGAATAGGATTAATGTTTTGACTTGTTTAATTAGTAATTTTTATCTAATGAAGACCTATATAAATATAATAGAGTTATTTTGATGTGATTGTGTATTAAACCTATGCACATAAAGTTAGAACTATACCAACTAGTTTGATATAGTATCATAAATATATAAAAATAATAAGATGATAGAAATGAAGGCATGAAATAAAACATACAAGGTTTAGATTCATGTTGGGTTCACTAAAATGTATGCAATAAGAAATGTAATAAATTTATAAATCAATCCTAACTTGGAGAAGATAAATCCTACTTACACTTATGATTGGGGGTATATTAGATAATCAATGTCATGACCAATATGGATATACTATACTTATCCAAGGGATATCTTACCATAATAAATTCACTAGGGAGGGACCCAAATCCTCCAATCAATCAAAACTATGCAATAACCCTAAATAGGTCCTATGTTTTCATATTCAATAAACTAATAACAAGTAAAGCAAAATCTAATCTAGTGCTCACAAAACCTTATGGCATAAATTTGGGGTTAGTAAACATAAAATTAAGCATGCATAAGATAATCCTAATTAATATATGTTTATATAATACCCTAATGCATGGAGAGATAAATATTTTCAAAAGCCATTATGTATGCTACTTCTATCTATTAAAGAGAAGAGAAAATTTAGAGATACTTACCTTGAAGATGAACCCATCACGAATCAATATCTCCCTTAGACAAATGTTCTTTAAAATATATTTTTGTGGTTTTTTATGATCACTAAGAAAGTACAAAGCATCTAATACTTTATCCATAAGACAATATTATTCTCCAATAGAAACCCTAAGCTAAAACTCCTCAAGTAGAATGGCAAAAGAGCATATTATAAAGAAGAGAAAAATAATAATTAACTCTTGTTGTCTATATAAGAATGGAAAAATGGATGTGTTTATATAGTAATATCTAACCCTAAACCCTTTAAAAATTTTAGGCTAAAAATGTTGACCCAGTCGACCTAGTGTCATAATTGACAAAAAGAAACTAGGTCATAGACTAGGTTAGCCTGGGACTAACCTAGACCTTAATAACTTTTATCAATAATATTAAAAGGTTTATGGGTCTGAATATGTAATTTAAACCCTAAAAAAAGGGTTTGAGTTAGTAAATTACTAATGAAGGTGGTAAATGACTAGAGTAGGGTACAAAATAGGAGGCAAATCTTAGGGGAATATTTTTAGGAGATAAATGTGTAGATAACAAGTGGTAAAAATAGACAATAATCCTAAAAATCACCAATGGTTTTCTCACCCATTTCCTAGTGCACCCATTAGGTCATGTACTCAGGGAGATCAAGACTTGATGGGTTCCTATAAGATATAATGCATCATTAATTGATAAAGATTGAAAATATTATGTGTATATAGGATACACTTAGAGATCCTATAAACCTAAATTAAGACCCTTTAGTTGTAACCAACTTGTACTCTAGATAAAATAACATTTCCAAAGATTACTCACCACATATAGATGTATGGTGAGGGTTGTGAGACCAAACTATGAACCACTCTATGTGATTATATTAGTGGGTGTGTTGTTATGTTGCACAACATTAATTTATTACCATATCCTAGTCATATTGTGTGATCTTGTTCATGTGTCGTCAATACTTAATTTTTTTGAATAATAAATAATTAGACCAAAAAAATCACCCCATTAAATTCAACATAATGTAAACATACCAATATTATTATCCAATCCTTACATCAGTCAATATTCATTTGATCTCCATTTAACCACATTTGATTTACCCCATATCTAATACACATTCTCTCATGAAATTTATCCCTATGTAATATCAACCCCATAATTTTTCCATTATCAAACCTCTTAATATTTATTGAAATAAAAACAATCATGAAATCATTTTCATATTATAACCTCATTATTAAATTAATTGATTAAATCTCATCTAAATAGTTTATTGATCTAGTCCGAATCTAATTAAGTAAACTTTAGCTAAGGTCAACTATGACCTATTCAACCTATCACATCATTATAGATAGTCTAAAAATAACACTCACCAAACTAAGTTAAATCATGAGATTATTTTAGGTCATTTGATAATTCAAATCTATGGATAGTATACCCTAACCATGTCTCAATCACATTAGCTCATGCCTAAAAAAATAAAATTTACTCAAGAACACCTTGTCAAATCACATAACACATAACACAGTCCCATACCACATTCTAAAATCACATATAATAATCCAAATTTTATTAAATAAAGCTTATTATCCATTCTCATATCATATAAGGAATAATATTATCTCATCACACCTCGACACCATGCCTATACAAACTCATAAATTCCTTAGGATTGGAAAAACAAGACACAACAATGACCTTGATATTTTTTTATAAGGTGGGAAACCTAATAATAATAATGAACAAAATTTTATTTAAATGGATGCACACAACCAAGATTTGTAATATGAATTTTTTAATTACCACTAGGGTAGATACCACTTGCAATAGTATATCTATGATAATAGGGATAAATTATTACTATAGCTTCTTAAGGGAGGAGTTAGAATCCCTCCCAACTTTGACTGAGACAATATAAAGTATATTATCTAAAACCATAATTTAGAGAGACCTATACATAGTCACAAACCATTTGAATATGAATAACAATAAACCAATGAGAAATATGTAAATATTAACTAGATAAAACTTGGAAAATGAAAATCCACTTTCAAAGACCAAGAAAAACTCAACCATAAACAAGTTTTTATTGACCACATAAATCAAATCACTCAACATGTGGCCTTTATTGTGTCTTAGATATACCATGAGGTGAATAATAATAAAATTCCCAAAAGGAAATAAAAAACTAACCCACCTCTCACAAATCAAAATCAAAACAATCCTGAGTCCCATTCCATCATCATCATTCCCTTTGTCAAACCCTTTATTTTCTAAAGAATCAAAGGTAATGAGGGATTTTATCTAAGGAATATAGAAGGGTCATGCAAAAAGAATTAAAATTTTGAATATATATTCCCTTATCCACTTCACATATACATTTTTAATGCTTCCTTCCCACCTCAATTTGAGGTTCATAAATTTGACAAATCATATGGAAAGTGATATCCATGGGAGCATGACAAGGAAATTTTCATTTCCTATCATTAAGTTACTTACAGTTATGCCTATCTTCTTATATTGTTCCCTTGAAGTCTTGAAGGAGCTGTCTTATAATGGTTCATGCACCTACCTAAGGGATCGATCACATCATCTGGGGACTTAGCATATAAATTTATCACTATAATGTGGAACATGAAATCACCTTATTATATATATATATATATATATATATATATATATATATATATATATATATAATTCTAAACAAATGAATGGATAAAGTTTGTCATAGTTATTATAATGATGGTGAAGCCTAGAAATATAATTTCCTTTTTTGGTTTTAGAAAAACAATTGGTTATTATTTTCATCATTAATCTAAATTAAGAACTAGATCTATAATTATAGATACACTATGTTAATACCTTTGATGAGATTGTGTAAAAAGGTATTCAAATTTAGAAATCCCTCATTGCCAAAGGGATAATAAAAAAAATTCAAAGACTGATCAAATTGAAACTCACCCCTTAGCATAAAATCCAAAGTTCTTAAAAAATAATAATTTCATTGGTGATGGAGTGAGAGATTTCAAACATTTCCAAGCCATAAAATCTTATAATCCTCACACATATAAAAGTTTATCAAATATAATTATAGCTAGAGGCAAGTAAAAGACAAAATCTAGAAAGTGATGATATACTAATTTAGGTGAACCTATAGAGAATGTATTAAAAAATATTATAGTCACTAATATTAGTATGCTTTGTAAAACCAAACCAATTGATAAAATTCAACCCACACTAACATAGTTTGAGGAAGATTCCGAGACCGAGAATGAGGAAAGGGTGCAATCCGAATCGAAAGATGAAGAGGATTCACTGGAGAATCAATTAATTGAAGCCTCTGAGGAGGCTGTAGTTAATAATACAGCTGAGCCTGTGGAAGAGATGGTGATCCCATCCCCTGTTCTGGAGGATCTTTCAAAGAGCCAGACAGTGTTAGACTGTCACAAGGAGTTTATGCCTATTGGTGGCCAAAGATCTTTGTCTTCTGAGGCATGGGTTCCTGAGGTAGCTAAGGTTGAAGATGGCTGGACTGTAGTCAAAAGAAAGAAGTCTAAGCCTTTGGTCCCTCCACTTGAAATGAATCTTTGGTCATGCAAAAAGAAAAATCTGAATTTAAAAGATTCATCCAAAGTTCCTTTCTGCTGATTGGTTTTTGGGGGCAGTAAACCGGTCATTTTTTGGTTTGCTGGTTACGGTTCTGGAAGATTTGTTTTCTTTCAGATCAGTGAATTGACAGCTGTTTTTTTGTTCTTATCTGTTGGTTACAGGTCCATGTAAAACCTGGTGTTGGCTCTTTTTTGTTATCAGGTTCTTGTGTTAACCTGGTTGTGCTTTAATGTTTATCTTTCTCCTTGTTCAGGGTTTCGGGGTCCCTTCAAAACCTGTTTTTACCTTAATCTAAAGCATGGTTTAAGGAAGATGAATAATGTGTATATCATAAGGTTAAATGTTATGATAATTTATGATCCATGTAGTTCTATAATTACATACAAGTCTCAATCGACCAAGGGGAAATAGTAGTTGAAAGAGTGGAATCCTCCTCCAAAAGTGAACAACTTGGTATATATAAAGAGACATTTCAAAATAATGATCATAAATAGAAGAGTAAACAATGGGACCAAGGTCAATCTTTCACTTATAACCATGTATAATACAAGAGTAATACCCATCATTATGAATCAATCATTGGTTTTATTGAATATTATAAACACTGAGTTTATACTATAAAAATTAGGTCCAAATAACATAAACACCCACATATTTAAAATGATCTTGTAATAAAAATCAAAAGACCATAATAAAACTATCTCCATTAATTTCCATTTTAAAATAAATGTATTGGGTGAACCTCCTAGAGGACCTCCTCAAGGTACACCTCCAAAATTCAATATCCAATACATTCTCTAACTAATCTTGAAGGTGAATATTATATCATGAAATAGTTGAAGAATTTTCCTATCAAAATATACAATATGTATCTTCTTAAATTATCTTCCATCCATTGTGACATTTTTAACAAAAACCTTCAAGAGTAAAGAGTTTTGACTTATATCAACCCTAATTAGTTTAAATCCCTTGTGGATAATCTATTTTCCACAAAAATGGTTACCTTTAATCCTTAGGGAATGTCTCCCCTTTGTCCTAACAATAATATCCCCTTATATATTTAGGTCTTCATTGTAAATCAATAAATAAAAAGAGTTCTTGTATATGGTGGGTTTAGAGTTAGTCTTTATAATATCAATTTAATCAAAAGTATAGGATATTTCAATTCATCACTTAGACCATAGATAATCATAATAAATTATTATGATGATGATGAATTCTAATCATCTGATACTATTTATATTCCAATTATGGTGGGACCTAATATACATCAAAACTTAATTCATGTGGTAGATTTTAAATTTCCATAAAACATCATGTCGGGCCACCCTTGGATACATGAGATGTAGGTTTTACTTTCAACCCTCCATTAGTGTCTCAAATTACCACATTCTTCAATGGAAGTAATAATTATTTATAATTTTCAAGCTTTCTAATATTGTCACGCCTTAGATGGACTATATCGAGATGATATGTATTGTCCAAGTATTGAGATCACACATATTGATAATAAAAAGACCATATCATACATTTATTTAGATGATCTACTATCTAATTCCTCTAATCTACATATATCTTCCAACATTAAAATCATTCATAAATGATAAAATGAATATGAATAGAATGTCTTTAATGTAGGGGATCTACCCATACCAACATATATTTATGGGCATCCCACTATGAATTAAGTTAGACTAGCCAATTATCAAATTGGTAAGACAAAATTTTATTAATTTGACCTCCTTTCTTTATAACAAATTGAGTGATCAGATGAGCCCTGACTATCCAAGGAAGGACTCACATCATTTTTTAAACATCTAGAATAACTAAAGGATAACAAAATGTGCAAAAAAATGAATTATAAAGGAAAATAACTTGAACTCCATGAGAAATGTATTCTATAACCCATCTCTATTATTTCTTTATTTTATATCATAAATTGGGGTATAAAACACTAGGTATAGATCCTTATGATGTCATCACTGACACCTCATCAATATTTAACCAGTATTTTTTTTATAATGATCTTGAATCAGGATCCATCCATAGCCTCTATTAGGACCTTGCTGCCACAAACGTATTCATTGATACATCCATTTGTACCATAAGTCTTGGCCTCCATCACCCTAACTTTATCAACTAGGACCAATGAGAGGAAACATCCTTTGATCTATTTTATAATGTTAAACTTATTATATAATTTATGAGCATTTGGTATCACTTACCATTTGGAGTTTATAATAAGGGGTTTGAAATCAATCTATATGTGTGTGATTACTTTAGGGAACATGTATAATTCCTTAGTCAAAATAGAATACAATCAAAAGATATTAAAAAAGTCAAACTACTAAAAAGCAAAATTCCCAAGTGAAACTCTCTTCAAGGCACTAGTGGACAAGAGAAATCAAAATCAAAATATAATTAAAATAAAGATGTGTTTATTGGTGAAAATATATATGAGGAACCAATGGATGGGAAATTTTTTTTGTCTCCTAATAATGATATCAAATCATATAATAACCCCAAAATAATACCATTAGGTTAATCTCTTAATCCAGAGGGACAATAAGTGTATAAATATTTATTTACAAAATTTCTAAACATTGCAAACACTATAAGTATATCAACATCTTCCTGTCTCAAAATATATTTAGGATCAATCTCCATCATTAGTCAAACAAACCAATGATGTCAGTATTATAAAAAATATATAATCCTTAGATGATCAATTTTGAGGCCATCTTCACTCCTTAATGACAAGAGATCCTAATAACATTAATCCAATAATTCATCGACATATTCACTTGGTCTTATATAGATATTCCAAGATTAGATTATTCCTTTTTATTATATCATATTGTGGTCTATCCCTATTACAAAAATATTAATAATAAACTTCATAAGATGTATCAAAATTTTTTACTTCTAGTAAAGAAAGAGTTACATAAATTTTTGGATGTAGGCTTTGTCTACCTTATTGATTAATTAGATTGAATCTCAAATATTTCTCCTATTATCAAGACACATGGTAGAATTCATATTTTTATTTAAGATACATAAATAAAAATTACCTAAAATATGTCTTGCCTCTCCTAAGTATTGGCATGATCATCTATTCAACTTCTAGTTATGAAATGTTATCACTCATGGACAAATTTTATAGATATAATCAAATCCACATTGCACTAGAATATCAGCATAAAACTAATTTCACTACACTATGGGGAACCTTATATTACCAAGTCATTCCCTTTGGATTAAAAAATACAAGTACAAATTATCAATGAGATATGAAAATAATCTTCTATGATATGATGCATGACATTGTTGAATATTATGTTGATGACATTCTAGGTAGATCTAGAACATGGGTAGACCATCTTACAATCCTTATGTGGATATTTAAAAGATTAAAAAATATAAATTATGCATAAACCCTGAGTGTGGCATTGGCATAACATTAGGAAAACTCTTTGGATTCATTATATCTAGGTGAGGCATCGATGTTACCCCTAAAAATATTCAAATCCATCACAATAATGACTCCACCCCAAAATATTAAATAACTCAAAAGTATATAAGGAAAACTTTAGGCCATCCATTGTCTTGTATGTCAACTAGCTAAAAATGTCAAACATTTACTCATATTATGAAGAAAGGGTCTAAATACGATTAGAGTATAGAATGTCATAAATATTTTCATGATTTGAAATAGTATATTTTACAACTACCAATCCAAACACTATCAACACTAGGAAATCCCTTTCTCCTTTATATCTACAAAATTTAATGTGCATCAGGAACCCTCTTGGCACAACATGATGAGTTTGGAAAATAAAGGGCCATATAATATCTCATCAAAACATTATTATCATATGATATTAATTAATATCCAATTAAAAAGTTATGTTCAGTAGTCATCTTTTCATCTCAAACAATTTGACACTACATGCTAAATAATAGAACTAAGCTTATTACTAAGGTTGATCATTTGAATTATCTATTGTCTAATTCAGCTCTAATAGGAAGAAATAAAAATTGGATAATGTTTTTATGTGAATTAAACATTCAGTATCTAAATCAAAAATAAATTAAAGGATAAGTCTTAGTAGATCAGTTGGTCGAAGCTCTAGTATTTAATACTTGGCCATTGACCTTAAGTTACTTTGATGAATCAATCCTTACCACTAATGAGTCACACACATGAAATATCTAATTTGATTATCCTTCACTACTCATTTATTAGGGGATGGAATAATTTTAATCATGCCTTAATGTTATATCATTTAAAAATATTTTATAATTGCCTTCCCTTCTACTAATAACATCCTATCATATGAGGTGCTTATCACATGGATTAAACTTGCATGTCAATGTAACATACAAAATCACCAAGTCTATGGTGACTCAAAAATTATAATAAAATAGGTCAATGATTATTTTTAGACTAAAGATGACAATATTCTTCCTTTAAAGCATATGGTTGACAATATTAAAGTACAATTTCAGCACATTTCATTTGAACATGTTTTACAAGCCAATAATAAATATGCAAATGAAATTTTTAAAATTGATTTTTTACTTAAAATGTATTCGAATTCAAAAAAAGTTCAATTCTTAGTGTAAATTTTTTTAATCCTAGCTCATCAAATTATTTCATTCAATGATGTTTTTGACATCATTAAACCTAATTACCTCTTGTATCAAGATATTTAAATTTATCTTCATGATAATATCATTCCCCCTAGCCTTACTTAAAACCTTCATATAACCTTTATTTATAAAGATTCATGTTTCAACATTCCTCAAAACACACTATATGAGTGAGGATATGATGGAACCCCATTGAGATTTATGAAACTCGATGAGGCCCACCTAGTATTCAAGGAGGTGTATGATGGAATATATGGAGATCATATCAGTGGGATGGTACTACATAATAAGCTCCTAAAAATTGGGTATTATTGGTTGATTATGGATCATGGTGCTTGTCAATATATCATAAAATGTGTAACATGTCAAAAACATGGTGATCTTATTCATGCACCATCATATAAATTATAACCCATAACTATTACATGGATTATTTCCAATTAGAGATTATATCTTGTTCATAATATTAACCCCTCTTCATAAGATGATCATAAATATATAATTAGAACCATTTAACACTTAACCAAGTGGGTGGAATCTATACCACTCACTTATGTTACAAGTAATAAAATTTCCAAATTAATTCTTAATCAAATCAATAACTTCTATGATATCCCCTCTATCAATATTTTTTATAATGTAAAATCATTAAATAATAAATATGTCAAAATATTGTGAAAACTATTTCATATCTAGGATAATTGGTCCACATCATATTACCATCAAGGTAATAGCCAAATAGAGGCAACTAACAAAATTATTATAAAACTTGTCAAAAATATCATCAATGATGTTGACCATGATTGGAATTTGAAACTATATCCTAATTTATGGGATTATTTTCTAATCATATGTGCCCCAACTAGTGCAACTCCTTATTCATTGGTCTTTGGTGTTGAATCCATCTTGTCAATCAATGTTGAATTACCATATTTTAATATATCCTTCAAATGCCTCATTAACGAAAAATAATATAGGGATGCATCACTTCAATAATTGGATCTCCTTGATGATAATTGGATCAAATCCTTGAATTCCTTGAAGACCTAATGCATATCATCACCCACTAGGGTCACCATAATGTAGATCATCAAAATTAATGGGTTTTAAAAAACCATGAAAATTTACATTTAAACATTTTCCCTAAATTGAAACAAACTACCTCTAATTGAGATAAAGGAATAAGAATCCAAAACCAAACCAAATGAAATAGAAAACACAAAACTTATAACTCTAATTGGTGAATTGTTCCTTCTTTCCTTACATGTAAACTCATTCCAAAAGACTTAATAAATGATTTTTGATATTAGGTTATTTGATTGCCTTTTGATAGATATAGACAACATTTGGTTACATTTGATGGCTTCATTGGGTGATAGGACTATTTTAATGGATTTTATCTATGATTTATAATATGTATTACATTGGGGTTGTTTCTCAATTTATATGAGCCTCATGGATGGATGGAGAGGTAGGATTTATCCATGTGAGATGGAAATCAATGGCTAGGAATTATGGATAATATTTCATAGTTATTAATATGAATAAAATTCATATAACTATCTAGAGAGAATTGGGAAGTGTCTCAATAAGGATTATAGTATTATAGAGGAACATTAGGATAATAAATGATGCTCTATATGGGATTAAATATATATTATGGAGGTGATTTGTATGAATTTTAGTGGTGGTAGGTAAGGGTAGGTGCTGAGGATTTCTAAATTCCTTAATAATTATTGGGATATTATTTATGACTAATTGGAATGATAAGTAGCTAATTATTAGATGATTGATTAGATAAATGGTAATATGGTAATGGTGTATGACTAGGATAGAGAATGAAATGTAAGCGGTGGTAGGTAAGGGTAGGTGGTGAGGAATTTTGAATTCCTTAATAATTATTACGATATTATTTATGTCTAAGTGGAATGATAAGTAGATAATTATTAGATGATTAATTGGACAAATGGTGCTATGGTAATGGCATATGGCTAGGATAGTGAATGAAATGTAAGGGGATGTTATTATAGTGTTATAATAATTAGATATCATGGTGTTAAAATGATTAATAAGTGGATTTAGTATCAAAAGAGGATAAAATTAATATCGAGATAGGATTGGTGAAGTTTAGATGTATACACATCCAAGTGTTCACAAAGTCATTTAAATGGTTCTCATTTGGAGTGGGTAACCATCCACTCAAATTTAATGAGAATTTTTTTTTGAATTTTATTAATATAATATCCATGATAATATATTTTTTAATTAATTACGTAAAATTCTAGGTTTTACAAGGACCTAAAACTTGAGTATAACTAAAAGTATGATAAATAAATGCAAGCCTCCTAGGCTTAGAAATGAAAAATAGAAAAATAAAAACAAAAGGATAAAAATAATAGTGGAAGACAAAAAATATAAAGTAAAAATAAATTACTCAAAGAGGGAAGATCCATCCATGAGTGCCTTAACTACCTCTTTTTCTTTCACCTACTCTGTCAATCTGTTCTTAGTGATTTTAGAGTAGGATTTATTATTCAAACCTTCAACACCCTCCTTTGGCACGATCATCCTTATATTATTATAAAGAAATTCCTTATATAGTGTCTTCTTAAATGGTTATTTGAGGAAGATTTTTGGAAAATGAATCTCCACCACCTCGATGACCTATTTTTGGGGAGTGCCTTTAGCCTCATCATAGTGTGAAAAGGATTAAATCATTTTAGAAGATTAATTATTAATAGATTTCCACTCATTTATATATCCCAAAAATCAAATTAAAACCTCATGTAATTTATTATTTAACCCCTCTAGTTGTTTATTGTTCATTCTAATTACATCTGAAAGGGGGGCCTTACCTTTACTCGATGCCTCCATAAAATTATCATTCCATACATGTCAATGTATATTAGTGTGAGGCCAGCCATTATTTTAGATGAGATAAATTTAAATGAAATACTTATTTAATATAATGGGTGGACACCCACTATAAATAAAAATTAATCAAAACAAGTTCAAAAAGTATGTAACCTAAATATTCAAGCTTACTCGACAAAATGTTCACAAAGTACTTGTTGGAAATTTCACCTCCTAAAGCCAAATGCCAACACCTATAACCAAGTTTTTTTATTTTCATGACATTAAGTACTATTTAAATCATGATAATATCCATTTCATGCATTTTATATTTGTTTGATTTGACTTCTCAAGTGATTCTAGAAGTTTTAGTGCCAAAAAGTCCTATTTTGAGGCCAACCATATAGTTATTTAAGTGAAATTAAGCATCAATAATATTCAATACCTTATTTGTATGTTAAAAGGTCAAAAATGTGATTTTAAATAGGTTTAAAGTCTTAAATGAATAAAACCATTTTATCTCCCATATCAACCTCCTTCGTAGATCTAGAAGGGAAACTTTCAAATGCTCAATATAGATAAAGGAGAGAGAGTTAGGAGTTAGTAATTTGAAAATAATTAGGGGTCATAGTAATGATGAAATATTTTTAATTATTTTTCATAATTATGGCCTATTATTATGAACAATCACTAAGAGTGATAGTAGGTCAATATGGCCTATTCATCCAAGAGGGGTCCATCTTATACTTGTTTATCAAGCTTAGAATGTGATGGAAGGAAATAATTTTTAGGGTGGATTTTAGAGGAATTTTATTTCATTTTAATGGTGTTTTAATCATTTTAATCATATTTTTGGGGTGACTTTAATTTGAGAAAGAATGCCTTTATGGATAGGTTGTTTAAGTGATTTCCATTATAAGTTCATGTTTATTATTTATAGTAGTGATTATAATATCTTTCTACTACCTCATAATTCATTTAAAAATTATTGGTTTCATGGAGTAATGTGTTATTTGTATGACGTGTGGTTCTTATTCATATTTCTCAAAGTGTCTTTCTCTTTGGAGAGCTTGTATGACATGTGAATGACTTTCTCTTGTCTTGAGCATCATATTAGGCTTAAATGGCAATGAGAATCCATAGTGAAATGAAGGGAACATTATTGATCCATTATAATCTTGGATAATTATGTTAATATTCCAAATGCATTTTTTAAACAAAAGGTTTTATAAATGCTTCAAGCACCTAAATGATTTCAAGCCTATTAACATGCATTCATGAATTCAAATATGTGCTAATACTGTATTGAAAACATGGAGTTATACATTGACACCCATATAAATCTTATCAACTCCATTTAATGCCATAATAAATCATGAGCAACTTAAGTCTCCCAATCTCCCATACACAAACCCTAGTGTATGAACCATTGCCTACACAGTCTATACCAGTGAATGGAAAAGATTGAAGTGGCCTAGTGCTTTTTAATGAGGTATACATGATTATTAATATCTTTTGAGTCTATGAGAATGAATATAAGATCAAAACATATAACATTAAGCCAAAAGGCAATGTAATTACTCAAATTAACTCATGACTGTAATGAATATATAGTAAATTAGCACCTATAGTATTGTTAGAGATTAGAACCCAAGTGACCTCATCAGCTTAGTAATATATTCCATGACTTCAATGCCATATAAAATTATAATGTGAATATTCCCTCCAATCAATATTTATGATTGTGAATTGGGAAAAGGCCTACTCAATATACACAACCAAGATGATTCTAACAGTCACCTAAAGGTGGATAATGGAGTAAACAAGCCTTATTTAATCAAATTGAGGATGTATCAAGTGTAAAACACAAGAAAAACCTAAATACTCAATGGAGAAGTGGATTGAAAACCATTGACATCTTGTAGGTATGGAACTCAACATAAGTGGCAAGTTTGTACTATTTAGCAATTTTTTAAGATAATTTTGTAATATTTAAGGTAACATGAGTTGCTTTTTTCCACTCCACCCAATTTATCTCATGATAGGAATGGTGTATGTCCAAGATAAGTGTTAATAATAAATTCTTAATGATGGTCTTAGGGACATTTTATCTCATGATACTAGTTCCCCATCTCTTCTCAATTTGTACAGGGGTCTAATGATCACCTACAATCAACTTGTAGGCTTAGCATGAGCTCTAAGGTGAAAAAGTGAGAGTATGTGACATAAAGGTATGGTTAAGTGTTTTGGTTAGTAAACCATAAATGAAAAGAGTGGGACTAGTAGCAAGGTCATGAATAACATTTCAAATAATAGGAAACCTACATCCAATGGACCTATAGCCAATGAAACCAATAACTAAATTCAAGGAAGAACACAGTCAAGCCTCTATGTGACATGAAATTCTTTAATATTGGGTCAAATAGCTCATAGGAGAGTTGTGAGATGAATATTAAATGTACCAAGATGACTTGGTTTATTGCCAATAGGGATTGGTAATCCATTTAAGGTAGAGGGGCAATCCCCTTAGTCCATACAAAGCACTAAAAGTCCACCTACAACCATGTCTAGGAGGTGTAAATTGAAATAGAATTCATGAAGGAGCAGTTGGGGTGTTTGAAAACATTGAAACCTAAGTAGAGATTTAATCAATTCCAAGATATTTTCATAATATGATTCATGTGATTTAAGGGTATCAAACCCAAAGAACATAGTCAATTTTGAAACCTATAGTCAAGACTTGAGGGTTTATTATAGTAACAAATTCAAGATGCAATGTGAGGTCTACCTCACAGTTCATGAATATAATTAAGATATTAAAGTGTTTGAAGAGTTATTAAAACTTAATTATCCTTTTAATTAATTTTAAATACATTTATGGATCACTAGCATGGAAAAAGGTTCCAAGTACACCTAATTCAGTCAAAAAAGCCTTGAATCTACATATATAATCACCAAGAAGTCAGCTCAATCAAGTATACTACATGAGTTTTGATGGGAGGGGATTGGAGGTAGTTAAAGGAGCATAGAATATTTTTGAAAGGTGATTTAATCCAATCAAGACTCTAACCAAGATCTTAAATAATTGAAGAGTCAATAATGACAATGGTAAGATCTCAAACCCTTAAATGATATTCAAATGACCCTAAAAACACCTAAAGGTCAATTGACAGTAGGTCATTACTAAGGCTAAGAAATAGATTCAAGGATAGGTGTATGAAGAGGCTCTTAATCCTAAGTGAAACCCTTAGCTAAGTTCATTTTCCTTGCAAATATTATCAATGAAATGGATGAAGTCTAACTCATAAAATATAGTCCTATCTCTCAATACACATACAGGTTGCAAGAAAGTCAAGTCATCTTTAGACCTAAAGGAATGAACACAAGGGTTTTATAGAGATGTTCTAACATAATTAGGACTAAAGACCAATTTAAAGTTCATTGAATAAGATCATTGAAGTGAAGGTGAGGCATGAAAATTCTAACATAGTCATAACACTAAAAGGATATACACATGTTATAGGTTGAGATAGGCCAATATTAAGCCTAAAATTAAAGGCAAATCATAGATTTATTGATGCAAGAAAATATTTCAAAGGTTTAATTAGTGTTAAGAAATAATACTCATTTATTAAATCAAAGAATATATTACATGAGTTTTCATTTATGATATTCCTAATATCTATGGTGGAGTAGAGACCAATCTATATAATTGTTTCACAAAATGAAAATGTAAATGGTTTTTAGGAACATCCATGGTCTTGAATCTTATTTGTGAGATATGAATTAATTTAAACTAAGTATAGTTAATTATGATCAAAACTTAAAGCCTAAAAGCTAATCTAGAATGAATATTTACAATGAAACTAAACTACATTGAATTATTCAAACGAAAGAACAAATGGGAAGGGTAGGGTAGAAATAAGGTGTATATTGATGATCTTTAATCTAGACATTATGGTAAACCTTGTATTTCATCAAATATATGCACTCAAACCAATATATGACATGAAATATTCAAAAGCACATATCTTATCATATATCAAGAAAATGTCTAAGGATAGTTGAAACAATGCATATCAAAAATCAAATTCACTTTAAAGAGTTACTTATAAAAGAAAATTGAATTAACACATATTCAAGAAAAGCAATGGAAATGAAATTAATCTAAAATATTTCAATCAGCCTATCATAATCTCAAATTCACAACTATACATTAACATGTGCACATCTAGAATCCATAAAAAAAATTCAAATCTAAATGTTAAACCAGCTATTTGAGGAATCATCCATGATAACAATCACACAAACAAATTTGAGACATTCTTTACATAATTCCCTTGTTTGCATTTAATTATTCACATTTACACAAATAGCTTTTTTCTCTAAAAACATCCTCCTATTTACCAATGAAAATACCCCTTTTTATAGAAGACCTTGAGGTATGTTAGTCACTATCAAATGATAAGTACCTAAGTATTAAGGATAATTATTCTTCTACAACATTCTATAACCATAAATTTTACAAGTGGACTAACCTATAAGATATGTTTGTTACAAGTTTCACATGGTTTTACAAATAGAATATTACCTTTTCAAATGATGTACTTGTTCCTATACAAATGAATATTCTAAGTCAACATAATTAACTTTGAGATGTTTCTTGATGCTTTTTCTCTAAGATCTTCATTGCTTTATCATGTTGTTTAACAATTAACCTGAGGTTGATAATTGGCTACATGAATAACTCTTCTTCTTGCCCTATCAACTCTTTGAAGTCCTTATTATCTCTATCTAAGGCCTATTTAATTATTTTGGTATTGCCTATCTTATCTTATAATAATAAGATCATATTTAATATTCTCTTGTTATCAAACCCTATTTTGCCTTGGCTTTTATTCTTCACTTCCTACATAAATTAAGTATCCCTATGTTGGAATTCCACATTTTTTTATCAAGCCAATGGGACTGAGGATAGTTAGGTCCTTGATCAAGCTCCCCATTATATGCATCATTTGGATCTTCAATTTCTTGAGGTCTTTAAAAAGACCTGCTATACCTTTATACCATTTGTTCATATCCTTAATCATCTCTATCAAGATCACCATAACCACATTTAAATGAGTTAGGCTTAATATTTTAAACTTAGGGATATATTAATCTATCAATATATCGATAAATTCCTTTATATTATTGTATGAGCATTGCCATTGATTCACTTGGCTCATAGATATAGTACTTTGTTTGCTCACAACATCTTCTTTAGACCTTATTGACTTCAGAGAGATGAATATATAATACATAGTGGATTCAAACTTATTGACCATATCCCATAGAAAAAACATAATGGACTATTCTTTTAGGTTACTATTTTCTTGCTTTAACCCTTTGATAGTAGTTTAAAACATTTCTAACTTTGATTTTGCTAATTCTAGGACATCCTCCTCAAATATAGGATCTTCACCTGGCCTTTATGATTTCTTCTAAGTCAAATGGATCAAAGGATCTATCTTTTGATATACAATCTCTTCACCACCTTCAATGATTATTTTATTGGTCTCTCTTTTAAAACTAGTAGTAATTGGATCAAATATGACCCTAATTGAAGATTGAATCACATGTGGAATTGGCGACTTTACTTGTGATTGGATTGGTGACTGATTTAGAATAGCCTATCTCTTTGCTTCTTCCTCTTGCAAGTCAAGGATCCATGGTTTTAACTCTTGATATATATATATATATGCTAGTAGGTTTCACCATATCCCATGGATGATTAATAGTGGGAAGATTTTATAACCTTGGTTCATAAATGAACCACTCAAAAATAGGTAGTCCATATAATATGTTTTCCTCACCAAACACATTGATATTATCCAAAGGTGTTTTGATAATCACTTTAGGTTTATTAGCTTTTAAGACAATGGAAGTCTTATCTTTCCTCTTAGGAGTGTCAATAACCATCAAGTCCAATGGCTTTCCCTTCTCCTATTTAACTTATTCAACTTTCTCCTCTACATCTAAATATGACTCATATATCATAGATAAAATTTGAAGTGCATCTTCAACAAAATCATTGAGATCCAATACTATCATATGAACCTCCTCTTGGGTGACTCTTATTCTATTATCTTGGAAGATTCAAGAGATGATAAACTTTGATAAATTTCATCTAGTCTTTTCTCTTCTAATCTATGCTCTATTTTTACTTATACTATAGGAAGCTTAGAATAACCAACTTTAATCAAATGATATTTCCTTGGGCCTAATTGTGATCTATCTTCCATTTTATGGTCCTTATTAAATCTATACTGAGGCCTTATGTTATGTTCTTTCAATCTCTTCGTTAGTTCAAAGTGTCATGATGCTTTAATGTATATAAGGTCAAATGCACCACATTCGTGTTCATATGGTACATTCAAAATACCCTTAATTTTTAAATTTTATTTTACCCTGCCACAAGGGTCCTATTATCTAAGATCATCAATTAAAAAATTAAAAGATATTTTATGCTTTAAGGTAGCTTCAATGTGATTCTACTATCTAAAAGTGGTCTCACCAACTATCATAGGAAAATAGTGTAGGAGTCCCTTTCTCTTGGTTTTAAAAATTCCATCTATCCCATAGAATAATTGGTAGGCTACTTATTTTTATACTAAATTATTAGGTACATGAATTTGTAATTTGAGAGGATAATTTTAAATTCCTTCAACCCTTATGATTATGTAATCAGGATATAAGCATATGACCCCCATTGCTTCAATATATTTATTGATCATAGGGATTACTCTCACCAAAAGAATACTATTTATGGCTTCACTTAAAGTAGCATAAACATAGTCACAAATAAATTAGATGTGGTCTCTATAATTATATATGTACAACTTTGAACAGTACTGGGATATAGTCTAGGTGTCATTTGGAGACCATTATCTTAGATTTGGGATCTTGGTAGTTGAACACAAGGCATATAATAAATAGTACTTCATGTAAAACTTATTCCTCTTCTTATTATTGATTACATACATCTATCTACTTAGAGAGATGCTAATTATCTCACCTCATGGAGGAACCATTACTTTTTTGATGATAAAATACACCATGGGCACGCACATTAGCTTTACATATGTTTTAGTTGCACAGCCATAGAAATTTTTTATCATTGTCATGACCTTCCTAACTCCAAGTATTAATTGGCTTACATGTATGTTCTTAACATGATCAAAAATAACTTGGTTACCTACTTCGAACCACATAGCTAGGGTATCCATCATGTTGTTCTTCTTAGCCCATGAATTAATAGAGCTTAGGTCAATCTAGGGCATTGTAAATTTGTATTAAGACTCAAGGAAAATTGGGGATATATAAATTTTTTTCCTAATATTATATTCATTAATAAATTTACCCTTATCTATTTTATGTTCTTTAAATAAAAACATCAACACAATGAAGTACCTCTAGTTTAGATGCAACATAGTGTAGACTTGTCATTTGAATGGTTATAATGTCATCATAGAGTCTATTTTATGGGAAGATATTATGTTCTTCCTTGGTGATAACTAGTTGGTTCTCAATTATCTAGAATAACTTAGAGAAATTTTTATCCCCTATGTTCAAAGAAATAGCTACAAATTCTATGTTTTTGAACACTCAACCCTTGGATTTTATTGTCAAATATAACTCAACATATTTATTTATAACATGTTTATGGGTTGAAATTGTGATAATCCTAATTGAATTATCCTTTAATAAATAATAATCCAACTCTTCTCATCTCAGCACAATGAATTCATAGATAATATAGGGTTTTCCATACACTTTAGGGATTTTAGAGGTTCACACAGGGCTTTAATGGTAGTAAGCAAGTTCAATATGTGAGCTTTGGTGACTAATATTTCATTTTAATTAGACATGTATACCTTTCACATTCTTGGTTCTAAAATATATTTGAGTATGACATGTTATACTTATGTGGTTCTACAATGTCACATTATTCATTTATTTAAAATGTGAACATTGTCATTTTTTGGACATCTGCTATCATTATGTGCCTCATAAAACTTGATCTAATTCACAATATTAATCAATTTTTGAGCCTTATATCCTTGATCTCATCATGGTTCATTGATCCTCCTTCTAAGTTTTTGATATTTTACCACTTGGTAGCTCCATAGACTCTCTATGTACATTGAGAATAGTTTCCATCACTTGAATGCTCTCACACCATGTGAAAACTTCTCATTCAATATAAGTTGTTTGAAATGTTGAAACTCCTTACATTATTGATATACTAGATGAAAAATCAAATGTATATAGTTCATTTTATTGCTTATTTACAATATCAAGCATGGTTTATTGATCTACTTGATCACTTGTCAAGATTGTGATACTTGTCACTCTCACTTTCCACCTTAGGTTCCTTGAATTTTTGAACTTTTCTCACAATTAAATCTTTGATCTATATCTAAGATTATGACACTTGTCATTCTCTTATTTGATTTTAGAATCCTTTGACACCTTGATTCCATGCTCACCATTATATCTCTATTACACTATTAAAATGCACCATTGATCTTTGGATTTGACTTATTAACTCTAACTTTGGACACAAATCATTGGTCAATATTTTTACATAGGAATGGGTACCATTGATCTTTAATTTTGGGAAACATTGACATTCTAACTCTAGCCATTGTCTACATATAGTTGATCTTCACTTCAAGCTCTTGATATTTTTCCATTTGGTGACATCATGTTTAATTCATTCCTATGAACTATTAAAATCAACAAATTAATGGTTCAGATACATAGAGACCTAGGATAAATTTTAGACTAGGGTTAAAATATAATAAAATGATCCCACATAAATATAAGTTCATTTCAAAACAAAACTTAGGCTAAAACATTTAGACTAAGGTGTTAATTACCATTTAATCATGGATTTAATCAATCAACTAAAGACCAAAGGTTAGAAAAAGGGTCAAATTGATTATTGAAGCATAAACAATGAATATTTGCTCATCTTAATGAGGATTTATTAAACCTAAAAATGGAAACTTATGAATCAAATTTTAACAACATCAAATAGAGTTAAATAAATATTATGAGCTAACATGCCAATGAAATCTAAAGAAAAACATGATATTCAATAGTTTATTTTGATCAAATTAAAATGGTAATTAATAACACAATTTTCAAAATTGGACAAGGGTCCTCATTTTCCAAAAAATGGGGTATGTTGACCTCAAAAGATTGTGACTTTTAGGGGAAACATTGTAAAATTTTAAAAAACATATACTTTTGGTTTAAAATAATAAATATACCAATCATTCCACATGATCAAGTACCATTATTAAGATCAATTCATGATTAAAACAATTTTTACAAGAGTATAATTTTATTTAGACATCAAAACTTAGTCATGTTGTGTGTGATTTGATTCATTCACTAATTTCCATGGGATTAAGAGAACAAATTCAAGATTATATGGCCTTAATAATTAACATAGACTTGTAGTATATTTATATACTCATTATGAATCATGATTTATGAAAAGGTAAGGCTTGGGAATTGATCTATTACCATCTAGGCATCCATAAACTTTATAGAGATACCTTTAGCTCCACTCAAGGCCTTGTTCCACTACCATCCAGGCATCCATAACCCTAGTGGAGGTCACTAAAATCACATTTGTTTAGAAAGAGTTTGAATTTTCAATAAGGCTCTTATTTTTTATATTTTTTTAAACTATTTTTATTTTTCAAATAAAGTTTGGGAACCAAAATTAGTTAGGTTTTTAGGATTTTGTCAAATGTTTGATTATTTGATAATCATCCTTGTTAATAAACTTCATCCTACGTAATAATGTTCTTTAAGTGATAAAATGGCTTTGTTCTAATAATTTAAACATTCACTCAACATATTCATTCCTTATTAGAATCAAACTTAGATCAAATTAAGGTTTGATATTTTCAAGGAAAAACTAATCTATACATAAACTTTACCAATTTCTCAAAGTCATAACATTAAGCTTAGAATTTCCAAACTCCATGATCAATTAATGTTTAGAAGTCATAATTGCATTCTTGATTTGATAAGTTATTTTGAGCATTTAGATCAATATGGATCTTGAAAAATTCTCTTGAAAATCACTTATTGAAAAGAGAGGATAAAGTAGAGTAAAAAACACACAATAAGAAAAATAGACAATCAAATAAATATTTACAAACACTATTTACAAACAAGGAACATGAAAGGAAACTAATATAATCCTAGCTACATTAACTCTAACTAGTCTTACAAATTACTCCATAAATATTTGAGGTGGAAATAATAAGAAATAGCTCTTAAGGTATTTCCCATTAGCTGGTAAAGTGAACTCTTCTCCTTGTAAGTCTTTGATCTTAAAGGTTTTTTCTCTCAATGTCTTAGTAATTTGATAAGGGCTAATCCAAAAAGGAGTGAACTTCTCATGTTTTCCTTTTAGGTTAGATGCTTTGCCCCATAGGATAACTAGGTCTCCCTACCTAAACATCTTGATATTTGATTGATTTCTAAGCCACATTTTGATAGTGGTTTGGTGTCTACTAATGTTGGCAAATGCTTCTTCCCTTACCTCCTCCATTTTAATAATGTCAAGCAACCTTAAATTAGCACACTCTTGATCTTCTTCCATATATTATTGCATGAATTTTTAGGTTGGAAACTTGAGAGTAATTGGAAAGATTGGTTCTTGACCATATACCAATATAAATGGTGATAATTTTAGAGATTTTTTTACACTAATTCTATCTTCCCAAAGAGCATATTTAAGCAATTTATGTTGTGTTCTTGGTTCTTAAACTGCATACTTTTTGATATCTTTCACCAATTTTTTGTTAGTTGACTTTGAGAATCCATTACCTTGAGGGTAATGATTTGATGAGAACTTAAGAATTATGTTGTTATCATAGGCCCACTTAGTCATCTCAATAGATATAAAGGTTGATCCATTATCACAAACCAATGATAGTGGTATCCCATATCTAGTACAAATTTTTTCTTCCAAGAACATGATTACATTTATAGTTCTACATTATTTTATTACTACTACCTCTATCCATATTTTACAATAATTAATAGTAATAAGAACATATTAGTGTCCATATAAATAATTAGGGTTAATAACCCCCACAAAATCCAAACCCCATTGAGATAAAGGTTTGTCAATTAACATTGGCTTCATTGGCATAGTTACTTTTGGTTCATTGGTGTTGAAGATGTAACATATATGGCATTCTCTAACATTATTATGAGCATACATGAAGATTTTTGGCCAATAATATCCTACCCTAAATATTTTTATTGCTATTATCTTTCCATAAGGGTGTCCACTCCCATGTTTTTCATGAAGAGTACTCAAGATTTCAATTGCTTTTTCTTTTGAAACACATCTTAAATATATAACTTCATAATTATTTATATAAAGTATCCCATCCTTAATCAATAATTGAGTTATTTTGAGTCTCAAATATCTAATTTTATTTTTACTCGTACTTGTAGGATAAGAACCATTGATCAAGAAATGAATAATTACAACATATCAATCATTTGGTTGGAATTGTTGTTGATCAGCTTTCATGATATTCAAATTAAGATTAGTATTAATAATAATTTAAATTAATCCCTAACACCTCACTAATTTTGTATTTTTCATTTAAATATCATGCTTTTGGAGTATATATATCAACTTACCTCTTCTCTCTCTAAATTCACATTAACTAAGCATAAGATTAGTGGTAGGGTCTACTAATATTGCATGCACTTTATTCCTAAGAATATTGTGTGTAAAATTTTTAACTTCCTTAACTAAATCAAGTTCTTGTTTATCAATTAGATAATACTTTAAATTATAATTATTAAATTTAGTGCTCATAAATAAATTAGATGATCACATTTATCTATTTTTAGAGTTAGAACAACTTCTATAGTATGTTTAGAAGCAAAAGAATAAAGATAAAAATAATTTGTAAAATCAGGACTTATCAACATAGGTTCATGTCCTATTTATTATTTAATTTCATTGAAGGCTTTCATTATCTCTTTGTTTAATATTACCTTTGCATCCTTCTTCAACATGTCATTTAGTGGCTTTACAATTTTTGTAAAACCAAAAAAAAAAAAAAAATCTTGCAAAATTGATTTTCTCAAAGAAAGACTTTAATTCTTTTCTACTATTAATGGGTTATATTTTGGATTTGGAATTAAATATATCAAAACATATATAAATCACATAATTGGTTATAACATGTCCTAATAATTTCCCTTCCATTACAAAAAAAATGCTTTTCTTAGGATTAATGGAAATTCCATACCTTCTACAATGTTCAAGTACTTGTTGTAAATGCATTATATGATCTTTCCTATTTTTGGAAAACATAATTAGGTCATCCATATATATAATGATACATTTAAATATGATATATTTAAAGGAATGTTCCATAGCTCTTTGAAATGTATTTACTACATTGATGACCCTAAATGACATTCTCTTGTAGGAAAAAGTTCCCCAATTTGTTGTGAATGTATTCTTCATTCTATCATCCTTGTTAACAAGGACCTAAGTATATATTTAAAAACAATATAATAAATACATCAGGGTAGAACCCAATTTTAATCACTTGGTCAAGATATGATAAAGGATAATTGTCCTTTTTAAAAGATTTTTTCAATTTTCTAAAGTATATACATCATCTAATCTCTCCATTATTATTTATAACTCATACTAAATTAACTTCCTAGGTAGAATGTCTGATTGGAAAAACTATTTTTGCATGTAATAGCTTCTTGACTTCTTTATAATTTAATGGCTACAAAATAGGATTGAAAAGACTTTTATTTTGTTTAAGAGGTTTACAAGTTTGTTTTAATGGAATGGTATGGGTAATGACTCTAGGATCAAAGATATTCAAGTCTTCATAGTACCATGATATAACATCTTTGTACTTAGTAATTCTCAATATTTTTAGACTATTTATTTGTGGATGCTAAAGTAATGTTTACTAGATGAGGTTGACCTTCAGTTCCTAGGTCAACAATAATATAATCTTTCCCACTCACTTTGGAAACATTAATATTTTTAACTAGTTTGTCTTGATCAAATATTCTTTCTAAGTCAATCATGCACTTGGGAATCTTGGTGTCATTTAATTTATTAATATTTTCATCAAATTTATATTCATAAATAGGATTCTCATTAACCTCATCAATGATATGAGACTTAAATACTCATGAGTTATTCATGAAGTCTATAATTTTTTTATCATCACTAAATTATTGAAAATGATTAACATTGTCAGGATTGGAGGACATGGAAATAATTCAATGTTTAGTCTTTGAGAATCTTGGTTTTGTACAAGGCTATTTATATTTGGATCAAGTTCATCATCATACTAGTTCTCTTCTCTAGGGATTGAAACAATGTTAAAATCATCAAAATATTCTATCAAGTCCCATACTCTAAACTTGTATTTCTTAAGATAGGACAATTTACATTAGTACTTACTTCTAACCTGATTGACCACTATTTTAAAATAACCATATACTAGTAGTTATTTAACCTTGTATTTGATAGAAAACTTTAATCTTAATAATAATGCCTAATATTCTACCAAATTATTAATGCAAGGAAATTAGAAGTTTGTAAGAATATATTCTTTCCTAATGGGATTGATAAAAATAATTCCTACTCCAGATCTAGATTTGCATCTAACACCTTCAACATATAATTTTCAAATTCTAGGCATATCATGATAATCTTTAGAGTTACATACCTAAGGAGTGTCAAGAGTGTAAATACCTAAATCATAATTAACCAGGTTAACCTTTTCATTAGATTCATTGTATTTAATAATAGAATTGTATTCAATAATAATGTATTTCATCTTTGGTTCCCTTTCAATTCAAATTTGATTGAGAACTCCCCTCCAGGGTAGCCACATGTGAGAAGAGTCAATTGGCTTGTCTCTATTTAAACATTTTTTCCAATCTCTGCTAAGTAGCATCCCATAAGCATCTAGAATTTCCACCACTTGAATATCTATGAATTGTTATATCATTGGCTCTAAAGTAAGTTACATATGAACATTCAATAATTCACCAATTACTTTAACTCTAGAATTTTCTAATTGAGTAACTACTCTATCAACCTTAATTGGACTTAAACCAAGATTTTCATAAATATATTTTGGCATGATATTTACGAAGGAACACAAATCTAACAAATAATAATGTAAGTTTTTGACAAAAAATCTAATAGTTAGTAAGAAAGGTAGAACCTCTACCTTGTTCTTGTACATCACTACATTGGCATTTATAGACGTTTGTGATTTATTAGGTTTTTAATTAAAGATTATAGTAAAATATCTCTTTGTTTAGTAATTTGAGTTAATTCATGAAAATTAATATTATATTTAATCTTTTTCATATCCTAAACTATATTATATCCACTCTTAGTAGAAGAACTAGATGAATCAACATTATTTTTAATGTTACTTCCCTTTAGAGGCTCTGGATTATTTTTTACTTTGGGATCAAGAGAAGTGTCAAAGTTGTTTGGTGGAGCTAAACTAGTTAATGGTTTCTTTTATTCTCTATTCCTCAATGGATAAATCTTGTTCAGATACTATTGAAAAGCATGAATCTCCTTTGGAATATTTTTAGTTTCATTCTCATCTTATAATGTAATGTCAAATGTCTCCATTATAAGAGTTGTGTCTATAGAGTTAGATGACTTTAAAGAAACAAATGTACCTTCAACATTATATTTGTTAGGAACAAATTCAAATGTATCTAGTTCATCTTGAAAAGCTTCAAAATAATTACAAAATTCTATGTAGTCTAATTCACCATGCTTTGAAGTGTTATGAACTCTACAATAATTAGTTAAAGATACATCACAAATGTTAATGTCATGCATGATTTTATTGGTATATAACTCATTATTATTTTTGTTGTTGTTTCTATTATGAAACCTATTTATAGGTATATTGAACCTTTGATAAGAATAGTTCTTATTGGATCTTTCCCCAATGTTTCCTACTTGTCTTTGTAACTGAAGAAAATTAGTACTCAACTTTAAAACCATTTTGATAATAGAATCATTTTCATTCTTGGGTGCCTCTAAATTGTGAACTTGATTTCTACTAGTAGCCATTGGAACCATATCTCTTTGATCTTATGGATGAGATCCACTTGTAGTGTTATTTAAGAATCTAAGGTTTTGACCAGGATGGGCATGACTCAAAGGTAATTAGTTTAAAACTAGATTTTTATTTAAAATAGGCATGATTTGATTAGAATTTAGAATGAAATTAAATGTAGGGAAATTAGTATTAACATTAGGAATAAAATATTCTAAATTACCATGGGGTTGTATTTGATTAGTAATTTTCATATCTTTAGCATAGGCCAAGGCAAATATATTTATAACTCCACTAGATATTTTCATAAACATGAAAGTCATTGGATCTAAATCATCCTTATAAATATCTAGATCTAAAGCTTAATCAATCTTATTGGGAGATATAGTTATTCTAAACATCTTTTGAAATATATCATTAAAATCTCTAATGGTTTCATTTGACTCTCTCTTTACCATAGTGAATTGTTTATAAAGGACACAAGAACTAATTGACTTTTCCAAATTGATCAATGAAATAACTATTAAAATCATTCCAAATACTAATGTAATCCTTAGGAAGATTGAAATATCAATCATATGCTACATCCTTGAATGTAAAAAGAAATAATCTAAAAGTGACATCTTAACGAATAACATTTAATAATATTAAAGTAGCCTTAAATGAATTGATATGTTCTTTAGTAGTCATGACACATGTAAGACAAAAATAAGGTAAATATTTATCAAGATTTATAGGTAAGTCTCATACCTAACTAGGCACATTTATAAAAGACTCAACCAACCAAGCCATACATTGATAAATATTGAATATAGAAGCAACACAAATGGGTGAAGTAGGCTGAGATTTAGAAACCATGCGCTTACATTTATCTATTATTTGTTTCCTATGAAGTTTAAAAGAAAGAAGAGGTAACCTTGTCTTAGACCTTGAACTAGTTATTATTCTTGGTAGTTTCATCTTATAAAATCTTATTCAAAATATGATGTATAAACCTTATCTTTGTAAATAACAATGATTAGATTTGCATATTAAGAAAATTTTGTACAAATTCATACAATTCTTTCAAACAACAATTATTTTTAATTGAATTTGCTTAAAGATACCTCCAAAATTTTATATATGAGTGATATTTACATTGATAAGTTTAAATAAACCTAAATGTGTACATTATCAACCAATATTTGAATAAAATTGATATCGCTAACCTTAAACACATCAGATTCATAAAGCTCAAATCACCTTTAAAATAATATCTCATAAATATTTAATGAATAGCTATCTTTAGCTGAATAAGACTAGAGTCTAATCTAAAACAATGAATACCAGTGATCTTTACATAATTAAGTTAATATAAACATCATTATGTAAAGGATCTATTGAAATTTGAAGAAAATTCACTAAAATTATCTAAGATACTTCAAATTCACAAAGATTTAGCTAAATTCTCTTCTTATGGTGCAAATGAAACTCACCTATTGATGCACAAAAGTGTATCATAGGGTTTACCTAGTGTTATGAAACAATTATCATTTGTGAATTCAAATAATCTATTGTATGAGTTGTTAGTTGTGATATTCTTGATATCTATGGTAGAGTAGTGGCCAAGATATATATAACTATTTTAGAAAATGAAAATGTAAATGGTTATTGGGAAAAACCATGGTATTGAAGATTATTTTTGAAATATGAAAGTAATTTAAATTGAGTATAGTGAATTGTTATCAAAACCTAAATCCTAAAACCTAGTCTAGCATGAATATTTACAATGAAAACTAAACTATATTGAATTGATAAAAAATATAAAATAGGAATGGTAGGGCATAAAGAAGGTGAATATAGCTGATCTTTAGTCTAGACATTATGACAAAGCTTGAATTTCATCAAATACATGCACTTAGGCCAATATATGTTGTCAAATATCCAAAAGCATATATCCTATCATATACCAAGCAAATGTCTAAGGATAGTTGAAATAAAGAAAATAAGAAAAAAAATTCACTTTAAAGATTTAATTCTATAAAAAAATGCATTAGAACATCTTCAAGAAAGTCAATGGGAATGAAATGAATCTAAAATATTTCAATCAACCTGCATAAGATTAAATCGACAACTCTGCATTAACATTTTCACTTTTAGAATCCATAAAAACAATTTAAATCTAAATTTCAAACCATATATTTAAGGAATCATCCTTGATAATAATCACAAAAACACATTTGAGACAATATTTATAGAATTCCCTTGCATTACTTGTTCCAAATTTACATAAATAGTTTTTTGCTCTAAAACCTTCCTCATCCTTACAAATGACAATACCCATTTTTATATAAGAGTCACTATCAAATGATAATTAACCAAGTGTCAAGGATAATTATCCTTCAACAACATTCTATAATTAGACACTTTACAAGTGGACTATCCTATAATCAATGTGCATTACAAAGTTTCACATGATTTTACAAATAGAATATCCTCTTTACAAATTATGTGCTTGATCCTATACAAATGAATATTTTAAATTAATATAATTGACTTTGAGATGTTATTTGTTACTTTTACTCTAAGATATTCATTTCTTTATCATGTTGTTCACCAATTAGCCTAAGGTTGATAATTGGATCTATGAATAATTCTTCTTCTTACCCTATCAACTCTTTCAAGTCCTTATCATCTCCATCTAATTCCTCTTTAATGTTTTTAAAATTATCTATCTTCTCTTAAACTAATAAGATCATATCCAATATTCTCTTGTTATCTACCCCTGTTATGCCCTAGATTTGATTCTTCATCTCTTGAATGAATTGATTATCCCTATGTTGGAAGTCCTCATTTGTTACCAATCAAATGGGATTGAGGGTACTTGGGTCCTTGATCAAGCTCCTTAGTATATGTACCATCTGGTTATCCAATTACTTGATGTCTTTAGAAAGACTTGCCATGACTTTGGACCATTTTTTCATATCCTTGATCTTCTCTATCAAGATCACCATAGCTATATTTAAACTAACTAGGTTTATTGTTTTAAACTTAAGAATCTAGTACTCTATCAATGTATTCATAAATTCCTTTATCGTATTGTATGAACCCTACCATTGATTCACTTTGTTCATATCTATATTACTATGTTTGCTCACAACATCTTTCTTAGACCTTATTGACCTCAAAGAGATCAATATATCCTACATAGTGGCTTCAAACTTATTGACTATATCCCCTAGAATAGACACAATGGATTATTCCTCTAGGTTCTTATTTTTTCACTTTATCCATTTAATAATATGTTGTAACATTTTTAAATATTATTGTGTTAATTCTAGGACATCCTCCTCAAAAATGGGATCTTCACCTAGCCTCTATACTTTATTTCAAGTCAAATGGGTCAGAGGATCTATCTTTTCATATACAATATCTTCACCACCTTCCATGAATATTTTATTAGTCACTTTTTACAAACTAGTAGTACCTAGATCAAACATGACCCCAACTAAAGATTGGGTCACATGTGGAACTGGGGCCTCTACTTATGATTAGATTACTAACTAATTTGGAATATCTAATCTCTTTGCTTCTTCCTCTTACAAGGCAATGACCCATGATTTTAACTCTCTCTCTAGAGGGATGTTAGTAGATTTCACCATAGCCCATTGATGATGAATAGTGGGAAGCTTTTCTAACCATGGTTCATAAATGAACCACTTAGTATTAGGTGTTCCATATAATATGTTTTCCTCACTGAACATATTGACATTCTCTAAAGGTGGTTTGATAGTCACTTTAGGTTTCTTAGATATTGAGATAATGCAAGTCTCAAATTTCCTCTTAGGAGTGCCAATAACCATCAAATCTAATGTTTTTCCCTTATCCTATTTGGATTTTTCAACATTATCCTATGCATCTAAATCTAACTCATATATCATAGATAACATTCTAAGTGCATCTTCAACAAAATCATTAAGATCCAATGCTATCATATGAACCTCCTCTTGAGGTAATTCTTGCTCCACTATCTTGGAATATTGAAGAGATAATTAACTTGAAGCAATTTCATCTATTATTTTCTCTTATGATATATGCTCTATTTATACTTTTACTATAAGAATCTTAGAATAACCAATATTGATCAAGTGATACTACCTTGGGCCTAATTGTCATCTATCTTCCATTTTTGGTACCTATTCAATCTAAACATAGGACTTATTTTGTGTTCTTTCAAACTCTTAGTTACTTCAAATTAGGATGATGATTTATTGTATATAAGGTCAAATGCACTAGGCTCATGTTGATATGGTACATTCAAAATACCCTTGATCTTCAAATGTTCTTTTACCCTCCCATAAAGGTCCCATTATCTAAGATCATCAATTTGAAAATTTCAAGATAATATATGCTTTGAGGCATCTTCAATGTGATCCCACTATATAAATGTGGTATTTCCAATTATCATAGGAAAACTATGTAAGAGTCCTTTTCTCTTGGTTTTACAAATTCCATCTATCTAATGGAACAATGGGTAGACTACTTCTTGTTTTGCCATTTTATCAGTTATAGGAATTGGTAATTTGAGAGGATAATTTTTTATTCCTTTAATATTTATGATTATACAATTAGGATATAACCATATGCCCCCCATTACTTCAATATATTTCTTGATCAAAGGGCTTACACTCACCATATGAATACCAGTTATGGCTTCACTTAATTTAGGGTAAACACAGTCATAAATAAATTAGATCTAGTGTCTATAATTATTTATGTGAAACTTTGTATAGAACTAAGATATAGTCCAGGTGATATTTGAAGACCATTCTCTTTGATTCAGGATCTTGGTGGTTGTACATAGGGCATATAATAAATAAGATATCATGTAAAACTTAGTCCTCTTCTTATTCTTGATTGCATATATCTATATACATAAGGAGATGCTAATTATCTCACCTAATGGAGGAACCATTACATTTTTAATTATAAAATACACTATGGGAACGCACATTAGCTCTACATGTGTTTTTTTTACACACCCATATAACTTGTTTAACATTATCATGACAATCCTAACTCTAGGTCTAAATTGGCTTACAAGGATGTTTTGAGTAGGATCCACAATAACCTATTTACGTACTTCTAAACACATAGATAGGGTATCCATCATGTTGTGATTCTTAACCCATGAATTAATGGAGGTTAGTTCAATCTAGTTCTTGGGTAATTTCTGATAAGACTCAAAGCCAACTAGGTATATGTAAGCAATTTTCCTCAAATTATGTTCATTAATCAACATACCCTTTTCTATTTTAGCTTCTTTAAAAATTGGACCAAGAACATCAATAAAATGATGTACCTATGGTTTAGGCACAACATAGTATAGTCCAGTCATTTCAATGGCCACAATGTTGTCATAGAGTCTCTTTTATTGGAGGATCTTCTCTTCTTCCTTGGTGATAACTGGTTGGTTCTCAATTATCTAGAATAATTTAGAGAAATTATTATACCCCATGTTGAAAGAAGTAGTTATAAATTCTATATCTTTGAACACTTAACCTTTGGCATATGATGTCAAATATATCTCAACCTCTTGATTTTTAACATCTTTATGGGTAACCATTTCTATAATCCCAATTGATTTTTTTTTTTGTAAATGATAATCCAACTCTTCTCATCTTAACACAGTCTAGGGGTTTCCATATACTTTAGGGATTTTAGAGGTTCACACATGGCTTTAATAGTGGAAAAATAGTTTTAAATGTGAGATTTGGTGACTTAGATTACATTTAGATTGCATATTTATACCTTCCACATGCTCAGGTCCATAATATCTTCTAGTATGATGTGTTATGCCTATTGTCATGTCATGTTGTTCATTTATTTAAAATGTGACCATTTTCATTTTTTGGGCATGTGTCATCATTTCATGCCTCTTGAATCTTGATCCAATTCATACCATTGATCTATTTTATATCCTTCTAGCCTTGACTTCATCATGGTTTTTGATCCTCCTTCTAAGTTTCTGAGATTTTGCCACTTGGTAGCTCTATGGGCTCTTAGCATAATTTTTTATTAGTTTCCATTACTTGAATTATCTTTTACCACATGGAAGCTTCTCATTCAATATGGGCTATTTTAAATTTTGACTTTCCTCACACCATTGATTTTATCGATACATGATCAAATAAATACCATTTATTTTGTTACTTATTTTTAAGATCATGTAAGGGTCATTAATTAGCTTGATTACTTGTTGAGATTGTGACACTGGTCACTCTTACATTATACCTTAGTATCCTTGACTTGTTTACCTTTTATTACCATTAGATCTTTGATCTATATCTAAGATTGTGACACTTGTCATTCTCATTTTTGATTTTATAATCCTTTGACTCCTTGATTTCATGCTCATTATTAGATCTCCATTGCATTATTAACATGCATTTTTGATCTTTATGTTTGACTTATTCACACCATATTTTCACAAAGATCATTTATCAATATATGTATGTAATAACATGTTCCTTTGATCTTTGATCCATGGAAACTTTGACATTATGACTTGGGCCATCATCCATGTATATTTGATCTTCAGTTCAAGCTCTCTATATTTTGACACTTAGAGACACAAAGTTTAACTCATTCCTGTGAATAATTAAATTCAAAAAAGTAAGGGTTTGAATACATATACACTTAGGATAAATTTTAGACTAGGGTTAAAATATAATAAAATTATCCCATGTAAAGGTATGTCCATTTAAAAATAAAACTTAGGCTAAAACATTTAGACTAAGGTTTTAATTACCATTTAATCATGGATTTAATCAATCGACTAAAGACCAAAGGTTAGTAAAAGGGTCAAATTGATCATTGAATAATAAACCATGAATACTTTCTCATATTAATTAATATATATTGAACATGAAACATGGAAACATATGAAGCAAATGTTAGTAACATAAATAGATTCAAAGAAAGCTTATGAGCTAACATGCTAATGTAAGATAAAGTAAAACATGATATTCAATAGTGCATTTTGATAAATTTGAATGTCAATTTATAAAAAAAATTCAAAATTGAACAAGGTTCCTCATTTTACAAAAATAAGGTTATGTTGACTTCAACAAATGGGGACTTTTAAGGGGAAACATTGTAAAATGTTAGAACTTAGATACTCTTAGTTTAAACTAATAAATAGACAAATAATTCCACATGATTAAGTACCATTATTACAATCAATTCATGATTATTTTTTTTATAAATTTAGAATTGGATTCAAACATCAAAACTCAGTCATGTTGTGTGTGTGCTTTGATTCATTCACTAATTACCATGGGATTCAGAGAACAAATTCTATATTTCATAACCTTAATCAATAACACAAACTTTTATAATATTTAGATATTAATTATGAATCATGCTTTATGAAAAGGGAAGGTTTGGGCATTGATCTACTTCTAGCCAGGTTTCCATAACCCTAATAGAAATACCTTTGGCTCCACTCAAGGTATTGCTCTATTTCCATCTAGGTGACCATAACCCTGGTGGAGGTTACTAGAATCACCTTTGCTTAGAAAAATTTAGAATTTTCAATAAGGCTCTTATTTTCTATATATATATTTTTAATTTTTTTATCTTTACAACAAAGGTTGGGATTTAGAATTATCCAATCTTTTAGGATTTTCTCAAATATTTGATTTTAATACAACAATTTTTGGTTATAAAATTCATCTTAGGCAATAAATTTCTTTAATTGATAACATGACTTTGTTCTAATAATTCAAACTTTACTCAAAATATGCAATCTTTATTAGAATCAAACTTAAATCAAAATAATGTTTAAAATTTTTAAGGAACAACTAATTGATAAATCAATCTTTACCAATTTCTCAAAGTCATAACATCAAGCTCAGAATTTCAAAAATCTATCATCAACCAATGTTTAGGAGTCATACTTGCATTATTGATTTGATAAGTTCTTTTTACCATTCAAATGAATATAGAGCTTGAAAACTTATTTCAAGGAGAGGATAAAGTAGATAGAACAAACACACAACAAGCAAAACAAACAAAAAATAAAAATAAACACTATTTACAAATAATAAACATGAAAGGAAACTAATCTAAGCCTACCTACACTAACTCCAACTAGTCTTACAAGTTACTCCATAAATACTTGAGGTGGAACAATCAAGAAATAGTGCTTAAGGTGTTTCCCATTAGTTATCAATGTGACCTCTAATCCATATAAGTCTTTGAGCTTGAAGGTGTTGTCTCCTAATGTCTCAAAAAGTTGATAATGGCCAATCCACTAAGGAGAGAATTTTTCATGTTTTTCTTTTGGATCAGATGCTTTGTCCCATAGGAGAACTAAGTATCCCTACCTAAACACCTTCATATTTTAACACTTATCAAACCATATTTTGACAGTGGTTTGATGTCTACTAAAGTTTTCAAATGTTTATTCCCTTACATCCTCCATTTGAATGATGTCGATCATCCTTAAATTATCATATTGTTGATATATTTACATATATTCTTGCATGAACTTGTATGTTGGTAACTTGAGAGCAATTTGAAATATTGGTTCTTGACCATATGAAAATAAAAATGGTGATTATTTTAAATATTGTTATACTCTAACTTTGTCTTCCCAAAGGCCATATTTAAGAAATTTATGCCATGTTCTTTGTTATTTAATTGTATACTTTTTGATAGCTTTCATCAAATTTTTGTTAGTTGAATTTGAGAGTCCATTACCTTGATGGTAATTATTTTATGAGAAATTAATAGTTATCGGGTTATCATAGGCCCACTCATTCATCTCAATATATATAAAGGCTAATCCATTATCACAAACCAATGATATTGGTGTGCCAAAACTAGTACAAGTTTCCTCTTCTAAGAAAATTGATTACATCTTCAGTTCTACATTGTTTTGTTATTACTACCAATATTCATCTTGTATAGTAATCAGTAGTATTAGGAATATATTTATGTCCATCAAAATAATAAGGGTTAATAACCCCCACAAAGTCTAAACCTCATTGAGTGAAAATTTTGTCAATTAACACTAGCTTCAATGGCATAGCTACTTTTGGTTCCTTGGTGTTGAAGATCTAACATTAATGTCATTCTGTAACATGATTATGAGCATCCTTGAATATTTTTGGAAAATAATATCTTACCCTTAGGATATTTTAAGTTTTATTTATAGAATGGTGTCCACTCCCAAATTTTCATGAAAAGTACTCAAATTTTCAATTGTTTCTTCTTTTGAAACACATCTTAATTATATAATTTCATAGTTATTTTTCTTTGGTATCCTATCATTAATCAATAAGTGATCTAATTTGATTATAAAATATATTATTTGCTCTCTACTCATAATTTTAGGATAAGAACCATTGATCAATAAATGAATAATTTCTTCATACCAATCATTTGGTTGAATTTTTTTTTGATCAACCTGCATGATATTCAAAATAAGACAATTTACACTATTACTTAATTCTGACCTGATTAACAAATAATTTATAATCACCATATACTATCATTTATTGAAGCTTATGTTTGATATAAAATTTTAATCCTAATATTAATGCCTCATACACTACCAAATTATTAGTGCAAGGAAACTGAAGTTTTTAATAAGCAACATATTCTTTCCCAATGGGATTGATTAAAATAATTCCTCTTCAAGATCTAGATTTACATATATCACCATTAAAATATAATTTAAAAAGGCTAGGTATACCATGAAAATATTTATATTTACATACTTAATGAGTGTTACAAGTATAAACACCTTAATCAGATTTAACCAAGTTGACCTTCTCATTAGCTACATTGTATTCAGTAATCATGTGTTTCAACTTTGGTTCCATTTCAATTTGAATTTAATTAGGAACTCCCCTCCATGGTAACCACATGTGAGAATATTTATTTGACATGTATCCATTTAAATATTTGGTCCAATCTCTAGTAAACAACATCCCATAAGCATCAGGAATGCCCACCACATTAATATATATGAATTGTTGTATCCTTGTCTCTAAAGCAAGATGTATATGAACATTAAACAATTCACCAATTAATTTAACTCTATATTTTCCTAATTTAGTAACTAATCTATCACAATTAATTGGAGTTAAACCAAGATTTTCACGAATAGCTTTTGGCATGATATTTATAGAGGCACCTAAATCTAACAAACAACTATGCAATTTTTTACCAAAAACTATAATCATTAGTACAAAATATGGAACATATACCTTATTATTATACATAATACATTGGCATCTACACCCTTTTGTGATTTATTAATTTTTTTTCTTAAATATTCAAGAAACAAATATCTTTCTTAAGTAATTTGTGTCAGGATCCTCTCCTTAGAGTACAATTGATCACTTTTGTATAAGTAACTAAACATGGAATTAAACCAGAAGTAATAAGTAACTAGAATTTAGAAATAACAAAGAATATAAGATACGAGCAATAATAAAATCTGTATTAACACTCTTCCAAAAGTAAATACAATGAAGAAATCTCACTCTTCCCACACCTCTTGGGTGTACAGTAATTATCCCTCAGGAGTTCTCTCCCTCAATCAATTACAATCAACTCAAACACAGAGTTGTTCCCTCCAGTGACAATCAACCCAATGGTTGTTGTTTCCTACTTCCATCCACATACCTTCTTGATCTTTCACCCTATAGATCTAATTGGTCTTGCATACACCGTGTGTTGCAGATTTTCTTGATCTTGCTACCCCGTATATCTAACTGAGCTTGCACACACACCCATAGATTTTCTTGATCTTGCTACCCCGTAGATCAACTAACCTTGCTTACCTATAGATCTTCTTGATCTTGCACTCTTGTAGACCTTATAGATCTTACACTTGAGGATCTAATCCTTCTTAGTCCTTATTACAATATAGCCCCATGGGTCTTATAAATAGATACTAAACCAAACAATAATTAGAAATGCAGACTCAAGACTAAAATTAGTCTTTACATGCAAAATGAGTATTCTCCTAAAATTAGCAAATCTAATTCTAGAAACACCACCTGGAAATGAACAGATGACCGATGTTGGTCACTATCTATCTAGACATGACTGATGTCGGTTGATGAATAACTGATGTTAGCAGATTCCCATTCCTGCTTGACTAATGTCAAAAGGTTCTGACCGATGTAAGTTACTTTGTAACCCAACAACCTCCACCATTTGCATACTAGTTAAGCTTTTAGCTCCACAACTTAACAATCTCACACTTGGAGATAAACATCTGCATCTGTACCTATACCTATATATCCTCTAATTTTTTCCTAGCTTGTATCTCCATCTTCAAGTCTAATCTTGAAGATCAACCACCAATAGTGAACACATATCCTAGGGTGCTTCTCCTGCCATCCAAGTCACCTGCCATATCTAGAACTACATACCCATGTAGAGAAGTGCTTGACCCTACATAGCATAAATACCTGCTACTGGTCCCTCTCAAATATCTGAGAATCCATTGAACTACTTTCCAGTGCTCCTTTCCTAGATTGGCCATAAACTTGCTTACAACTCCCACTGCTTGGGCAATATCAGGTCTAGTACATACCATGTACCCAGCCTCATTATGTGATTTAGGACACTGTTCTTTACTTTACTTGAATTGTCCAACCATAGGTGTGCTTACCAGTTTGGTATCCTACATATCAAACCTCTCCACTACCTTATTCACATAATCCTCTTGAGACAAAATCAACCTATGATTTTCCCTGTCTCTAGAAATACTCATGCCAAGGATTTTCTTTGCTTCTCCTAAATCCTTCCTGGGAAATGTCTAAGCTACTTTTACCTTTAGCTCAGTAATTCCCTGCATGTGTGACCCTACAACAAGCATATACACTACATACAGTAATAGAATAATGTAGCTATCATTATCCAACCTAGTAAAACAAACACAATGGTCACATTGATAGTGACTAAAGCCATGCTTTGTCATAAACCTGTCAAACCTCAAATACCACTATCCTGGAGCTTTCTCAAGACCATATAAACTGGCCTTTTATCTCACCTATCCATTCTCTCCTTTATTTAACCTGTGAATCCATTTTTATTTTAGTGCTTTCTTTCTAGCTAGCAAATCTACTAAATCCCATGTTTGGTTCTCTTTTAAGGAATCAATTTCCTCATTCATGCCATGCTCCCACTATTTCTTGGATTCTACCTACATTGCCTCTTCAAAACTTCTTGGTTCTCAACCATCAGTGAGAAACAAGTAGTATGAGGAAGGGGAATAATGAATTTGAGGCCTACTTACCCTTTCAGACCTCCTCATGGGCATCTGAGACTCATTGGCAGCTTGTTGTCCACCCAAATTTCATTCTAATAGTGACCGATCCCGATCATCTCTCAGTTTACACCTGACCGATGTCAGTTCCATGTGACCAACCTGACTGACATCAATTCTTACCTGACCAATGTTAGTTTCCACCTACCTGACATCATTGACTTTGGTCTCCACTAGACTAACATCGGTTCTCACCTATTCGACATTGATTCTTACCTGACTGACATTGGTATCTGTGTTTTCTTGTGAGTGATGATTTTTACCCGTGAGCTCATTTTGGATCATAACCTTGTCCAAATCAACATTTCCCTACTTAGAATTATTCAACCTCTTGAGCTGATCACTATCCATCACCTTCTCCTTGAAAACTAAGGCTTTCCAATTCTTAAATTTGTCAAAAAATATTAGATTTCCTCTTTATGCAATAAACCCATACCTTTCTTGTAGCATAACACTGTGATCCTCCAATAGAAGCTCCTTGAGCTAGTCTCCACACATCTATGTGAACAAGCTCTAACATGTGCTTCTTCTTTATTGACTCAATTGTGAGAAACCTCACTTTCACCTATTTCCCAAAAATATAATGCTCACATAAATCTTGATCTATCAAATCTGAAAGCTTACCTTTTGACTTAATAACATCCATTCCCTTCTCACTCATGTGACCAAGCCTACAGTGCCACATCTTTGCATCTACATCTGAAGTAGATAAAATAGAAGGAGAATTAGTAATACAAGTAGATAGATAAAGACTACCTACTTTCTTACCTCTTGCTAATACAAGTGAACCCTTGGAAACTTTCCAAGATTCCATTGTGAGAGTTACTGTGCAACCCTCATCACCCAACTTTCCTAAAGAAATTAGACTCCTCTTCAGGATGCGAACATGCATGACATCCTTCAACACCCATATGTTTCTAGTCTACAATTTCAGCTGCACTTCTCCTTTGCCAACATTTTGACAAGGCTTACCATCCCCTAAATAAACTTTTTCAAAGTCTCCATGGACATAATCATGGGAAATTTCTCTATATGGGGTTGCATGGAAAGAGGCACCAGAATCTAAAACCCAAGATTCTACTTTATCCAAGGAACATATAAGAGTATCCCATGTAACAATACCTGCATCATTTGCTTCTTTATTTCCTTCATGTTGATCTTCTACCAACCAAAAATCTTTCTTTACATGCCCTATCTTTCCACAATTCCAACAGGTTATACCTCCATTTCTAGATTTGGATCTACTGCCTATCTTTGACCTTGATTTCCCTTTCTCAATCTTCTCTCTTTACTTTCCCCTACTTTCAACACTTAAAGCATTACCTGATGTTTCCCGTGTGCTTTTCCTATGAATTTCTTCATTCAATATTACACTAACAACACCATCAACTTTCAATATATTTGAAGCAGACGTAGTATTACTAACTGCCATTACCAAATTGTCCCAACTTTTAGGTAAAGAACATAAGATTAAGAGAGCATTAATTTCAACATCAAAATCTATTTTGACTAAAATTAACTGATTTACTAATCCATGGAAATCACTAAGGTGACTATATACTGATCCACCTTCTTGCATTTGCAAATTAAATAATTGCTTCATAAGAAATACCTTATTCAAAGCTGAGGGTTTTTCATATAAATTTTCCAAAGATTCCATTAACTCTACTATTGTCTTTGCTTGTGATAAGTTGGAAATCATAGATGATTCCAAGCTCAACCTTATAGATCCCAGAGCCTTTCAATCAAGAACTTTCCATTCTTCATCTTTCATATCCATGGGCTTCATTAAAACCCCACACAATGGTAAGTACAAATATTTTTGATACAGATAATCTTCTATTTTCATCCTCCATAATTGATAATTCTTGCCATTGAATTTCTCCATTCTTAATTTACTTTCTTCTGCCATTGCTTTACTCCCACTCAAACACAAACCCCTGTGAGTGAACCTATAATAAACAAACACTAACACACTCTGATGAACCTGCTCTACCACTTGTTAGTGATCCTAGCTCTAATACCAACTATTAGTGATCCTAGCTCTGATACCAACTATCAGGATCCTCTCCTTAGAGTATAATTGATTACTTTTGTATAAGCAACTAAACACAGAATTAAACCAGAAGTAATAAGTACCTAGAATTCAGAAATAGCAAAGAAAATGAGATATGAACAACAATACAATATGTATTAACACTCTTCTAGAAGGAAATCCAATGAATAAATCTCACTCTTCCCACACCTCTTGGGTGTACATTAATTCTCCCTCAAGAGTTCTCTCTCTCAATCAATTACAATCAACTCAAACACATAGTTGTTCCCTCTAGTGATAATCAACCCAATGGTTGTTGTTTCCTACTTCCATCCACAGACCTTCTTGATCTTTCATCCTATAGACCTAATTGGTCTTTCTTACATCGTGTGTTGTATATTTTCTTGATCTTGCTACCCCGCAGATCTAACTGAGCTTGCACACACACCCGCAGATCTTCTTGATCTTGCTACCTCGCAGATCAACTAACCTTGCTTACCTATAGATCTTCCTGATCTTTCACTCTTGCAGAACTTCTAGATCTTACACTTGAGGATCTAATCCTTCTTAGTACTTATTACAATATAGCCCCATGGGTCTCTTAAATAGATCCCAAACCAAACAATAATTAGAAATGCAGACTCAAGACTAAAATTAGTCTTTATATACAAACTGACTATTCTCCTAAAATTAGCAAATCTAATTTTGGAAATGCCACTTGGAAATTCACAGATGACCGATGTCAATCATTATTTGTCTGGAGATGACTGATGTCAGCTAATGAATAACTGATGTCAACAGATTCCCATTCTTGGTTGACTGATGTCGGCAGGTTCTTACCGATGTTGGTTACTTTGTAACCCAGCAACCTCCATCATTTGCATACCAGTGAAGCTCGACAACTTAAAAATTTGAGTCAAATCATGTAAAGTGATATTAGCTTTAATCTTTTTCATATCCTCAACTATATTTTTTCCACTCCTAATAGAAGATATAGATTAATCAAAATTATTTTTAGTGTTACTTCCATTTGGAGGCTTTGGATTGTTATTTACTTTAGGTTTGGGAAGAGAATTAAAGTTTTTTAGTGGAGTTGAACTAGTAAATGGTTGTTTTTTTATCTATTCCTTAATGGATAAGTATTCTTTAGATACTATTAAAAAGCATGAATCTACTCTAGAGTATCTTTAGGTTCATTCTCATCTTGGAATTGAAAGTCAAATGTCTCGACCATAAGAGTTGTGTTAAAAAATTTGGATGAATTTGAAGAACCAAATGTACCTACAACATTATTTTTATTAGGCACAACTTAAAATGTATCTATTTCATCTTGAAAATATTCAAAAGCACTAAAAAACTCTATGAAATCTAATTCACCATGCATTGAAGTGTTATGAACTTTACAATAATCAAGTAAAGATACATCACAAATAAGAGTAACATAAGAGTAACATGAATAGGTGAAGTAGGTTGATTTTTAAAAAACATATGCTTACCTTTATCTTCTCTTGCTTTCCTATGAAGTTCCAAATAAAGAAGAGGTAACCTTGTCTCAAACCTCAACCCAGTTCTTATTCTTAGTATTTCCATCATGTAAACTCTAAATCCTATTCAAAATATGATTTATAAACTTTATGTTTGTAAAAACTAAGGATTAGATCTACATGTTAAGCAAAATTTTCACAAATTTATACAATTCTTTCAAAGAAAAATTATTTTCAATTGAATTTGTAAATTTAGGTTTATTTGAATTTATAAGTGTAAAGTAAATAAAGATTAGATCTACACGTTAAGAAAACTTTGCACAAATTTATACAATTCTTTCAAAGAATAATTATTTTTAACTGAATTTGCTTAAATAAACCTCAAAAATTGTATATATGAGTGATATTGACACTTATAAATTCAAATAAACCTAAATTTACAAATAATCAACCAATATTTGAACAAAATTTCTATCCCTAACCATAAACATGTCATATTCACAAAGCTTAAATCACCTTTGAAACAATTTCTCTTAAATATTTAAAGAATAACTATCTTAGTTAAATAAGCCTAAAGACTAGTCTAAAACCATGAATAGCAATGATCTTTAAACAATTAAGCTAATACAAACATAATTCTATAAAGGATCAACTTATCTTTGAACAAAATTCCCTAAAATAATTTGAGATAGTTTAAATTCACAAAGCTTTAGCTAAATACCATTCTTCTAACACCAATAAAACTCACCTATTATTTTATGAAAGTGTATCATAGGGTTTACCTAGTGTTAAAAACTACTTCTCATTTATAAATTCAAATAATCCATTGCATGAGTTTTTGGTTGTGAAATTCTTGATATCTATGGTGGACTAGTGGCTAAGCTATATCATTGCTTTACAAAATGAAAATGTAAATGGTTATTGGAAGCAACAATGATCTTGAAGCTTATTTTTGAAATATGAAAGTAATATAAACTAAGTATAGTGAATTATGATCAAAATGTAAAACCTAAAACCTAATCTAGAATTAATATTTACAATGAAAACTAAAGTATATTAAATTGATCAAAAGAAAGAGCAAATAGGAATGATAGGGCATAAAGAAGGTGAATATTGTTGATATTAAATCTAGACATTATGAAAAATCCTTAATTTCATTAAATACATTCACTCAAACCAATTTATGATGTGAAATAGCCAAAATCATAGATCCTATCATATACTAGGCAAATTTATAAGGATAGTTGAAACAATGCAAATAAGAAATCAAATTCACTTTAAAGATTTACTTCTACAAAAAATTGCATTAGTAGATCTTCAAGAAAATAAATGGAAATGAAATAACTCTAAAATATTTCAATCAACCTAGCATAATCTCAAATTGATAACTCTACATTAAAATTTGCACATCTAGAATCTATACAAACAATTCAAATCTGAATATCAAACCATATATTTGAGGAAGCATCCATGATAACCATCACACAAAGTAATTTGAGACATTATTTATAGAATTCCCTTGCTTGCATTATTTGATCAAAATTTACATAAATAGTTTTTTACTCTAAAAACTTCCTCTTCCTTACAAGTGACAATACCCCTTTTTATAAAATCCATGAGGTATGTCAGTTAGTCACTATCAAATGATAATTTTCCAAGTGTCAAGGATAATTGGCCTTCTACAATATTCTATAATCTAAAACTTTACAAGTGGACTAACCTATAATCAATGTGCATTACAAAGTTGAACATGATTTTACAAATGGAATATTCCCTTTTCAAATATACTTGTTCCTATACAAACAAATATTCTAAGTCAACATAATTGACTTTGAGATGTTGCTTGTTGCTTTTTCTCTAGGATATTCATTTTTTGTCATGTTTTTCACTAATGAGCATAAGATTGATAATTGGATCTATGAATAATTCTTCTTCTTACCCTATCAACTCTTAGAATTCCTTATCATCTCTATCTACGGCCTCTTTAATTCTTCTAGCATTGCCTATCTTCTCTTCTACTGATAAGATCACATCCAATATTTTATTGTTATCTACATCTATTTTTCCATGGATTTTATTCTTCACCTCATACATGAATTTATTATCCCTATATTAGAACTCATCATCTATTATCAAGCCCATAGGAATAAGGGTAATTGGGTCCTTGATCAAGCTCCCAAGTATATGCACCATCCAATTTTCCAATTGCTTGAAGTCTTTATAAAGACTTATCATGCATTTGGAGCATTTGTTCATATACTTGATCTTCTCTATCAAGATCACCATAGCCATATTTAAATGAGATAGGTTGATTGTTTTAAACTCAATAATCTAGTCCTCTATAAATATATTTATCAATTCCTTTATCTTATTATATGAACCCTGCCATTGATTCACTTGGTTCATAACTATAGTACTATGTTTACTCAAAACATCTTGATTAGACCTTATTGACCTTATAGAGCTAAAAAAAACATATATAGTAGCTTCAAATTTATTGACCATATCCCCTAGAAAAGATAGAATGGAATGTTCTTCTAGGTTCTTTTTTTATTGCTTTAACCCTTTGATAGAATCTTGTAACACTTTTAACTATGACTATGCTAATTATAGGACATCCTCCTCAAAGATAGGATCTTCACCTAGCCTCTATGATTTATTCAAAGTCAAATGGATTAAAGGCTCTATCTTTTGATATATAATCTCTTCACCACCTTTCATGACTATTTTCTTAGTCACTCTTTGAAAACCAATTGTACCTGGATCAAACCTGATCCCAAATGAATATTGGGTCACATGTGGAATTGGGGCATCTTTTTATGATTAGACAACTAACTGATTTGGAATAGCCAATATCTTTTCTTCTTATTACAAAGAAAGGATCCATAATTTTAACTCTTACTATGTTGGGATGTTAGTAGTTTTCACCATAGCCCATGGATGATGAATAATGGGAAGGTTTTCTAACATTGGTTTAGAAATGAACCACTCAAGAATACATTGTCCATGTAATATGTTTTCCTCATTGAAAATATTTACATTCATTGAAGGTGGTTTGATACCCACTTTATGTTTTTTAGCTATTATATAAAATTAGGCTATATGGTCATGGGCCTAGTCATGAACATAACTATCTATTTAGGTTAGAATTATGAATTTTTATAGGGACATAAACCCTAACTATCCCTATGGTGCTCAACATTTAAAAATCCATAGTACTGGCATCAACATACATAGGGTGAGAGCCTTATATCCTCACCCAAAATGCAACATAGAAGGGACTGGGGTCTATGTTGGGCTAGTTATGCCATAATGCAGATTAGTTCTTAAAGGGACTTAGGTCAATACAAATATGGTTGGTCATTCATAGGTATAAGCTTTAGGTTTTATAGGTTCAATAACATTCAACTACTTGAGGGCCAACTAGGTGCCAGGTTAATGGACTTAAGCATGGTCTTATGCTTAGTCACATGTTTCATTTGGGGTGTAAGATATTTACCACACACGGCGTATTTCCTATTCTATTGCAGAGCTCATTATCACCCACATTTATACCATGAATGAACTAGGTTGGAAGTTTATGGGGGCTCAATCACACATTTGATAGAATATAATCTACATTCAATAACCATTCAAAGACTTAAATATTTACTCCATTAACTATTTTTACAAATCATTATTCATTAAACATGTTAAACAATATTGCATACATAGTCTGTATAAACTGAGCAGGTACTCAACATAAACTACTAAGGCCCAAGCTCATAGGTGATTTTGGGAATTATAAATGGGAGTGTCAAAATAAATCCCAAGATAAGTTCTAATCCTAGGACAATCTTCTAGTTGTAATTCACCATATCATCACTTCTCCATTTCACCTCTTCTCTTTAGCTAAACTCAAATTTCTTTTATAGGCTTAGGATCATCCTAGGTTCATGGGGAGTGGGTCACACTGACTACTAATCTAGAGTTAAATTTACACATCCTATCACCTCTACTATGCTTTGTATTTAATTTTTAGTCATTATCCCATGTACTCACTTCCCAATGCTACATGATTTAAAAGGAATTTCCTATTTTTAATGTTTAGTTTCTATCATGTGCACTTATTTCCTAATGCTACTTAGAGTTGTTAACCACTTGCCATTTGACACCTCTAGAAGATAAAAATATCAACCATCCACATAGTTTCCTCATGCCTAACTGTTTATTGAGTTGGCATGGATCCACTAATTAACATTAAGTGGGGCCCAACATACCCCATATAAAAATGTTAGTCCATCCTCAGAATATCCTTCTAACACTTTTATTATCCAAAATTTATGCATGTTCTATTATACTTTTTATTTGAAGTCCTCTAATACCTAGACTATGATCTTGATTTCTTTGATGATGTTATCTCCATAGAGGTAGCCTTGAGCATGAGTATGTCCATGTTGTTTAGTTCTTTTCTGAATACCTCTAGCCTTTCCTTATATTTTTAGACCTTGCCATCTAAGATGGTACCCTGCTTATTTGCCTTTGTTTGGAAGGCATGGAAGAGTTCCTCTAGGTCATGCTCTTAGGTCTTTAGTTGGTCACTCAAATTATTGACCTATGTCATTATTTGTGTGTGCTCAATCTTACTAATAGTGAAGGATTGTTTCATTAATGCATCCTTTTACACATTTTCCTTTTAGAGGTGTGCATTAATTATTGATGCTTAGGTGGAAAAGTTGCAAAAAATGACATTAGCATCATCTACATGTTATTTCAATCTTGAAAAGAGGTCTTATACCTCATCAATAATTTTGTTGAACTCATTCTTTATATATTTACAAGGGTCCTCTTCCTCTTCCTATTGTGACTTTATCCAAGGGAGGATCTATTTGACTAGTGCATAACCCTTATCAACTTTAGATCTATTAAAAGTGTCAATACTATCCATAAGGAATGGCTTTACTTCCCCAACGTGATCAACCAACTACTTAAGTTTAAGATTCATGCTATTGAGTTCTTCTTCTACCTTAAGCATAATATCCTTACATTTGGTGGCATGAACATCATTAATGATGTTATTTTTCACTACCTTAGAGGCCATATTAAAGATTTCATTAGTTAACCTTACTAGGTTCTTATTTTAGGGGTTGACCAATTAGTATTTGTTCCCCTCTTCTAGATTTTTGGTGCTCTATATTGCTTTGGCTGACACCTAAAAATGAGGCTTGTCCATATAGAAATACATTTTGAAGGACACTTGATGGTGCATCAACATTTTTGTAGCTCTAGAGGGAATCTACTCTAACATGTATAAGTCATCATCTATGAGAAATCCCTTCTGCACCTTTTCCCATTAGCTTGGTTAAAATTCCTCTTTCTCAACTACTAGTTCCTTTTGCTCTTATTCTTCTTCACTGGTGCTATTCACTTCTTCAATTCCTTCCTATTTTATTTCTTATAGGGGTTCTTCTTCAAATTTTTCCCTTTCATCCACTTATTCTTATTCTTTCGAGGCACCAACATCACCTTCTTTATCTCTAAGTGTCCCTTTAGCACTACGGTGCACCTATTCTATAGATTTCTTTATTAGGCTGGTGTGGGTGAAAAACACCTCTCCTATTTTGTTTTTAATGGGTTATATACCTAAATCAACCCTCTTCTCTTCTTCATCTTTCCTATCCTTCTCCTTATAGTCATTCTTTATTTTTGCCTTCCTCTTATTGATCATCATGATGGGTTTTGTTATTTGATCCTTATCTCTTTAGCCTCCATTTTATCAATTTTAGCTTTGATCATGCACTTGGATCTAATGGCCTCTCTCTCTTACAGTGCATCTCTATCACTAATTCAATGTGATCTTGAGAAAAGCCTATCTTCTCCCATTTATGCTTTAACTCCACTTCTATTGGAGTGCCTGATGGTCCTGCTTCTCTAAACATTGTAGTAGTGTCACCGTAGAAAGCATAATGTACTTCCATTATGCTAGGATCTTAATCTATTTCTCCTCTTATTAGGTCCTTTTATTTAGACTTAGCTCTCTCAATCCCTTTGAAATTATCACTTTCCTCATTTCCTCTTTCCTTTTCTAAAGTTCCTACACCTCTTGAATATTTTCATCACTAAGGTGAAGCTTCTTCCAAGCCTATTCCTATGTTGGATCCTTTGTGGTCAGGAGGATATTTCCTCTCTAGATGAGGAGTCTTCTTTAAGAACAATATACATGCCCTTTCCCACTCCACTCCTCTCCAATTCTTCTCATGCCCCTATGTTTGTTAGGGTGATATTAGGAATCGTAGATGCAAAATTCAACTTTTTTTGCTTCTCCTTTGAGATAGGAGAAGTCTGTAATGTGAACTTTACATGCTTCTTAATTAGGGCCATTAGGGAGGATTCATCACTTGAGGTAATTTTGAACTTTATGCGATCCCCTATTTCTTCTAGTGTCTCCCCTATTTTTCTTGTGAAACTTATTTGGTTTTATTGGCACTGATATTCCTTCATTATCAATCCTAATGGGAGGGTTGTTGATCTACTTAGGATTAGAGATGGGGCCCTTTATCTTAGGATTCATCTCATAGTAAATCATATGGATGGAGTTGAGTATGGCTACTTCTTGAAGAGAGTGGATGTCAGTACAATTTGACTCATCCTCTTCATCCCTTGTTGCTTTCCCATCTGGGAGTAATAACTAACAATACAACATGTTCATTTCCATATCTAGTTCCCTCACTATAATATCTAATTTTTACACATTGGGGATCCTCCGGAGTGCTTCCCTAAAATACTTGGCCAAAAATATGTCTAGAATATTTAACCAAATGGACTTGTTACCATCAACCATTTCCAGGTGAACTATACAAAAATATTACATAATGATAAAGGTTGTCATCCCACACATTCTATTGAGGAGCTCCTAGTGGATGCACCACCTGGTCCTAAACACATTTGTATATTATTCACACCATCTCATCATGCATGCTTTATATTTTTCATTTAAAGAATTTGGACAAGTGAATTCCTTATATTTCTATGCTTGAAAGTCATTATTCTCTAAAAAGACCCTTAGATTATCTACATCCCCATCTAGTATGCTGATCTCCTCCATAACTATCAACATTAGAATGAAACCCCACCTAAAGGTCCTATTTGTTGTGTGTCACTTTAACACATTCTTCCCAAGCTCATTTGTAATAAACTTGGAAATGTTAAACTTCATGCCCTACACCATATGGTATATGATGTACATGTAAGATTTTGTTATATTGGTCTAATGATCACTTAGGAAAATTTTTGAGTGCACAAGGCATGAATCCACCCTTGTGTTGGAGTCATTTTAATATTTGATAGGGAAAGTGAACCCCCCTTATAGTAAATTAGGAGTTTTACCATGCACTTCACCTCTTTATTGTCATTCATCATCTCATGGATCTCTTTCCTAACATCTAAGAGCCTAGTTATCCTTATAATGAGGCATGTTGATATCCTTATGCTCCTCCACATGAAGTATATGTGGTCACTATGGTTATGTAATAGAAGGAATTATACTATCTCCTTTAACTTCATAAATCATGATAACTCATACAACTGAGTTATGATAGAAGCTATCAACCTATCTCAAATGGAAACATCAAATAACACTACTCCCTATTCATCTTTCTTCCTATTTCCACCATCTAATATGATGTCAGGTCTTACATATAGCTATAACTATGATGGTTTTACTCCTTTAGCTAATACGTACGTAAAAATGAATGGTATTTTACCCCACCAAAACCTTTAGGGTAAATTGCATTACTTGATAGTATATTTTTGTGAGCACCTTAGGGTCCACTTGTGCAATGATAACCCCTTCTACCAATGGTATTATTATTATTATTATTACAAGGGATAATTATACCACAACATGTGTCTACTTTATAATTTATTATTGTGGATCCATTCCCTTCCACTTCTTTCCCATCATGAACCTACTAGTGTTGAAGCACAATAGGCTAAGTCTACTAAAAACTCAAATTGTTAATGGAGATTCATGATCATGAAATATGTGACTATACCTTTAGCTTCAAGATTATTAGGTTGTTAATGGCATCCTTGGAATCTACTCACTTTTCTATCAACTAGTTTTTCCTCAAATTTCATTCCACACCTCTCTACACTAATCTTACTATGAGTGTAATTTCTCCAACTGCATAATCATTCACTCTAAGTGACTAGTGGTGTTCAGATTCTTGCTTTAGTAAGGTTTATACTACATCAACTCTCTATTTCACTGGTTTACTCTAGTCTGCTTGACATCTCAAGTTTACACAAAGTTTGTAATAGAAAGTAGTTAGTTTTATGACATTTTATACTATTTTTCCATATACCATATTTAAAGTAGGTGCATTAATGGCATGGTAAAATTTATATTTCTCAAACCCTAATTTTTTTAGAAATCCATGAAAATACTCTACCATCAACTCATTTATTTTAGATCTTTGTGCTTCCATTATCACTACATTCAATATTCTTAACAATATTTTGATAAAGTGACTTATGGTTCAAATGATCACTTCCTACTCAAATATGGGTTGATGCTAGCTATCAAAGATGATTCTCCTTTTATGATTTTTTCTCTTGGTATGACCTTTACCTTCAATATTATAACTTGGGTACATCACCTCACATGTGCATGATTCAACCTCCTTGATTCCACCTATTATTAATACACTTCTATTTCAAGCATGATTATCTATCGTGGCTAGTTTATTGCACTTAATTTTACCTTAGCCTATCGTACCCCATACAGATCCCTTGGATTGGTCTTACAATGCTTGATCCTCTTTTTATATTTCTCTTGCACATGATCATGTGCTGCATGTTCATTATCTTTTTTATGTATGATCAAGTTGTACATCTTCATTTGGCTCTTATCTTATCTAAGTCTAGTAACCCCCTTATACCCAAAAACTTAGGTATCTATCCCTAGGTTCTTGGAAAAAAAATGGGTTAGACTCGCCCAACTAGAATTATGCATGAAAACACTAAAGTATTTCTCCCTTGGACCTCCACAACCTTGTAATCTGTCTCTTGTGCATGTATAATTTATGTGCCTTCCTCTTGAGTCTAGAAATTTTCATGTGCCCACCACTTAGATGTCTGGCATCAGGAAAATTTAAGAAATTACAAGGGCTTGACTCACCTATTTGGACTTATACATGAAAGGCTAGATGAATGTCTACCTAGGCCTCGAAAGTGCAGTACCTTTGAGATCTATCACACAGTGGTCTAGTGCACTCCTCATATATAATATTGGCAATCCTCACTCACCCAAAACTTAGGTATCTTATTTTAGACACTTAAAAGGTGTAAGTGTTTGACTCACTCAACTCAATTTTTGACTCGAAGTGCCAAAAACTTTTCTTGGTGGGCTTAAAAGTGCCACTTTTGTATTCTTTACACTACTACCAAAGAATACAAAAAACCAAAAAGAAACATTTGGCTTGCACCAAATATTGTTTTGGTCATCTCATCTCTAAATGACTAGAGACCAAGAAGTCAATGTTCACATAGAAAGCACCTTCCTATTGTTGATATGTCTTAACCCCATTGCCATTGAAATTCCTAGGGAGCATTTTCTAGGTTAATGTGTGCAACTTGCATGCACCTATCTTCAATATGTGGTGGATGATATAGGGACCCATCTACCTTATTTAAAATTTTACTGAGTAATTTAAATACTTGGATTCTTAGAGAAATACAAATGTTCCTTCTACTAGCACCTTGTTATTAATATGCTTGTCATGCTAGAGTTTTTGGTGCACCTTACCTATCTACTAGCTCCAGTTTGCTTGGGCACATGTCTCATATAAATACTTCAAATATTATAGACTTAAAATTAGTGATTATTTGTCATTTAACCAACCAATATTCATAATACATAGTGATGGTACCAAGAACTCCATCGATAGGATCACCTCAACACAAAACACTAGTTGAAATACTATAGCCTTATTTAGGCATTTGTAGGTTGTGTGACATGCCCATAATACTATCAACACTCAATCATCCTAATACTTGAGACCTATTTTACATATCTTTGTGAGGCATGCTCCTAGTATTTTTTTAAATACCTCATCTATGATGTTATCTTGTGGATGATAAGGGACTAGTTTATGGTGTGCCACCATATACTTAGCTAATAGGATACACATAATTTCATTTATAAAGTGACTACCCCTATCATTAGTCAAACTAATTAGGCACCCATATCATCTTATTATGTTTTCATAGATGAAACATGTAGCTATGGTGGCTATGCAATCTTTTGTTAGTGCTACCTTAGCCCACTTTATGAAATAATTTATGGCTACCAAGATATACCTTACACTTATGCATCATGTTATAGGGGTTATCAACCCAATAAAATCAGTGGCCCATATCTAAAATGGTGCTTGGGAAATAATGGGGATGAGGGGAATCTCATACCAATGATTAGGCTTCTTTGTGCACTGGCATATATCACATGCCTTGGTGTACTTCTTCATATCTTGGAATAAGCTTTACCACCATAAGCTTGACTACAACCTTTTTCTTACCATTACATCTCAAACATAATTCCCTCTTGCTATGCCTTCATGTGCCTCTTCAAATATGGATTTTTCTCATGTTCCAAGATACATTAGTATAACACTTCATCTCTACTTAGCTTATATAGTTCTATACTGATGAGTTGAAAAGGGGTGGCATAAATTATCAGCTATTTCTTCTCTTTATTAGTCATAGTCTAGAGTGTAACTCTAGACATTAAAAAAAAGGTGATATCTAGAAAATCATTAGGGCTGCACTAGAATTGGTACATTTGAATGTCTAACCTATCATCTTCAATAGGTGTTATTGTATCACTATAATTGGTGCACAACAAATGGTCTAGCCCCAATTTCTACTTTATATTCTTAACCACAATGGAAAAATTGAACTCATAGAATAGAACTATCCATCTACATATGTGCCCATGTAAAATAAGCTTATTGATAAGGTACTTGAGTGCTTCATGATTAATGAAAAAGATGAACAGGGTTGCCAAGAAATAGTGTCTAAATTTTTGTAAGGTATAGACTATGGTGAGAAACACACACTCTATGGTTATGTAATTTTACTCTATTGAGGTCAATGTTTTTCTTAGAAAAGGAGATGGGATGATCTATTTTTCCTTCACTAGGTTGTGCTAGGATTACACCAATTGCAAAGCCAAAAACATCAACATGGACATGAAAAGGTGTTATCCATTAAAGGAACTATAAGATAGGCATGTTACTCAATTTGAGCTTTAGGGTCTCGAAGGCATCCTCTTGCACTTTGACCTCATATAATGGTCCATCCTTGCACAAAATCTCTTCTAGTGATGTCATAATATTTGCATAGCTCTTTATAAATTTTTTATAATATTCATAATGGCCAAAAAAGGCACGAACATCTTTTTGTGTGGAAGGAGTTTACAATTGGATGATGATGGTGATCTTTTTTGGATCAATAAGCAAACCATCGTTAAAAATAATGTGCGTAAGTATGATTCCAAATGGTGTTACAAAGACACATTTTTAGGTTCAAAGATATCTAAATCTACTTACACCATTCAAACATTAGGCATAGGTTTTCATAATGATATTTGATGAGGCCATACACCATCTTATAATTAAGATAGACTTGGAGGAACCTGTAGATGAAATACTTGAACATAGTGGTCACCACTATAGAGAATATGGTGACTGTATTATTGAGTCCAAAGGGAATCACATTTTAAGAAAAATAACCCCATTTAGTTGTGAAGGTTATTTTAGGATTATCCTCATCAATTTGGACTTGGTGGTATCTAGATAACCTATCTGTGAAGGTGTAAATTTCATAGCATGTGATTCCTTTTAGAACTTCATTGATGAATAGAGTTGGGAAGGGGTCATTCATGTAGGTGGAATTCAATAGTCTATATTTTATGAAAATGTGGGTGTGCCCATCCTTATTGATGCTTATTACCATTGGGATCACCCATTCAGACTCCTACATAGGGTAAATGATGCCTATGGCCAATATAGTGTTGATCTCTATTTTCACCTTGGTATAGAGGTTTGGATTCATCTATTAGGGGTTATTTTTGACTAGTATTACACCATCAATTATCTTTATGATCATCTTACCTAAACATGGGTGGATTCATTTCATGTCCTAATAAGTCTTAGGGAATAAATATTAGAATTCCTTTAAGAGTTTTATGATTCATGATAGTTCTACATCAGACCAATAGGTGCCTAGAATAGCCATCTTAGGCTCTCCTTCGATGTTGATGTCTACTTTGATGGTATTTAGTGGTGCATGGTACGGCTCATTATTTTGGTAGTGAAAATCCTTGGCCTATCAGGTTCCTATATTATCTCAATGTAAAGATGAGTGGGGTATTTTTCTCTAGGAGCACTATCTTATACTTGGTGCACAAGTTTTCTTCTTGTGGTTAGTATTTTATAGTAGTGATCTTTCTAAGTTTCATTATCTTCCTCACTACAATCATTATTGAGTTTTTTTCCTAAAATATGGTTAGGAGTGCTAACCCATTTTCTCTAAACATATATTTTAATCACTCCTTGAATATGCTGGTGTCTTTAAAAATGACCCTCTAAATTACCTATAGTCATTCGGCCAAATGCAAGTTCTATGAGGAAAAGGATAAGGTGTGCACAAACTTCTCCTTAAGGGCCTCCCAAATGGATATAACTTAGTAAATATTTTTGACCATGTACCATGCTTACACCCATGTCTTTAGATTTATATAAAATGTGTACACCCATAAGTAATTTAGGGAAGTCATGTTACATTTAGTCCATGTCTCTTTGCATAGGTTCACATGTACCACATGGTTAACATCACCAAACTATGCTAAGATATCTAATTTCTTGTTATTCCTCCTAAATATAGTGCACATGGCCACCTTTACCTATATCTAGATTGGCAAGTTAGACATTTGCATTGCCCATCAGTATGCAGTCATGCTTCTCAAGGTGTACACTACTACAGACATTATATTTATCTCTTTGGGGATGCATGATTTGAGGTCATTGACATACCTTTCCACTGGGTTGTTCCCCTTAAATTTTGGAAGTGATGCAAGATTTATTTTGATCATGTGAAGTACCCTCTTTTCTTTCTTCTCTTGGCATGGGACCCATTATTTCAAAAAATTATTAATTTGGACCCATCCAATACTCATAAGGGCTGGTGCCTTTGCATGCACCAAGAAACATCTATAACTAGTAACCTCATATGCCTTTTCAATACATTGGTCACAAGTAATGTTAGTGGTGTTAGAGGTTGACTATCCATCTTCTTAGGAAAGCACTCCCTAATAAGAAGTATAGATATTCTTGATGCCTACATTTTGATGTTATAAATATGGTTTATCTCATCCTTCAAATAAATTCTCTCTATATAGTGTTGGTCCTTGGTCACTTGAAATGGGGATTACTACCCTTTCATTTCTATTCTCAAAAGTCATGCATTAATTCTTAAAACACATATTTGCACTATTGACATATTACCAAAGCCTTCCTAAGAGTGTTAGGTGGTTATCATAGTCTTCTAACTCAATAACCCCAAAATCAACATGGAATTTGATGACCATAATATCTATAATGTCACTCTATAGAATTTCAATCAGCTGCACTTAGGTCTTGTTGGCCATGAAGAGTACATGGGGAAAAGGTCTTTGGTTTGGCCTACCTATCTTATTCCATGCATTATTTGTCAAGCTATTAACCTTTACATTAGTGTCAATAAACACCTCACAGATGGACCAGCCATCAAGGGTGACATTCACTAACAATTCTTGGTCATACTCTATATTCTGATTATGCCTTATTTTATGCATTCACTCCATATATGATGTAGCAGATTCAATTATGTGGGTCTCAAAAAATTCATTTGAATTTTTGAATAGGGGAAGCATCCCATGTATTTTTAAGAGGCATAGGATTTCTATTATCTTATATACATTATCTTCCTAGATATCTTGATTTTTATGCAAGGTGGTAGCTCGCACTTCAAGATTTATGGATAGTTAGAGTTATCCTAAAAAGATTGTATTATGCCCATGGCTTATTATAAGATGTCCTTCTGACACATTGAGTTAGTGTAAGGTGTAAATTTTGGCTTAGGTCAAGCTATGCACTTGGTATAGCTTGGTTCTGCATATTCCATGTGTAGCTCTTATGTTGGCGTAATTGGTGCCTGAGTAGTGAACCCACTTTGGGTGGTTGCATATACCTTGATTGGTTTTGGGTTGGTTAGTTATCCCTTTAGATCCCACTTCATATCCTTAATATTATATCTGATCATCCCTAAACCCCTATTAGAACCCATTTTTCCTTAGGTTATCTTTTTATACATTTTGGGGCACTCCTTGACTACATGTGGTTCCGAATAATAACCACACATTAGATGTGTTAAGCAATCATGACGATAATGTTTAGTTGACTTACAATTGTAAAATGATCATGGTAGGAATATTCCTCCACCACATCCTTCACCTTTCCCTCTATCACCTATTTGGTTTCCATAGCTATCATTCTACTAACCATAACCCTCATTCCCTTGGTTCACCTACCCTCTAGCTATTGTAGTTACCTATCATGTGCTTCTCTCCATGTTCTAGTGCATTTCATTAGTCACTCTATAGTTAGCTATGTTGTGAGTGTAGGCATCACATAAATTGTATTGGATGGTTTTGTTGACCTAACTAGTGTGTTTCAATAAGGGGAAGTTGTAAACATAATGCACCTCATGAGAAACTTCACAATTGAGAAGTAGTGTGAGCACATTCCTCCAAGGCTAGTTGTTCTGATTATGGCTCTTTATTTAATAATTAGTATGCCACAAACATATTTACATATTTTTTAATAAATTAGCCATTAGATTATATAGTTGAGAGGCTATAAATGTAATATGCACCTCTATGAATGGGTTAATGCCTATGTTATCACTCTCAACCACCTCAATTCTGAGCACAACTTCAAGCACTTCCAAAGGGTCTATGAAAGTCTTCATAGATAGCACCCTTTTGAGAGGCTCTAATAGACCTCCAATAAACCATTGTGTATGCTAGAAGGGGTAAATGTTATAAGGGATTTTATAAAGGGGCATATTGAATCTAACATCATAGAAGTGCACACTCTTTGATAATCCCTGGTTAATTTATTTGAGCATGGTGATGTTATACTACTCAAATTTAGGTATGTTTAACTCCTTTAGGAAGACTCCCTTTAAGGTGTCATAATCAAGCATAACTTGGTTAGGATCAAACTTCTTATACCAAGTATGGACATGATGAAGCAAGGTTATCACAAATTGAGATTCCTTATGATCAAATTAAGTTATTACCTAAGCATGTCAAGTGTAACTCACACTTGAGCACATGATCTATGGTATTATCCATGCCTTGATACTTTGGAAAGTACATGGCCATCTCATAATAGATTTAGGGTTAAGGGTAGCCAGTGCTTGAGGTGCTTGTCCTCCTAATCCTTATCTTAGTGTTGGTCTTCCAATGCCTTTAGCCACTATGCTAGGTTTTATCTTAGTTATTACTATTGGTGATATAAAATATTGTGGTACCATACTAATAACTAGTGGCATAGGGCCACTTATTATGGGATATCAACCAAGCTTTGTAGCTAACATTATCTAAATTAGGGTGCTTATGTTCAGGTTCTATCTAGTTATACTGGCACTTTATGATTTATAGGTATCTTCACTTACCTCTTTGTATGGGATGAATTTTTCAATCACAAAGTTTTGGTCCAAATTTATAAAGAGATAAAAGTCTAAATTGACAAAAGGTCAATTTTTAATCTTCTTTTTTACTTTGGCGAATCTAGTGCATGAGCTTGTGCTGCAGGTTCAAAGGGGGTAGGTGTATCTGGTGTATCTCTAATAATCAAGTTTTGAAGGGACCCTATAATTTACATATGAATTATGGAGCTTGTTTCAAATATTCAAGGACTCCTTCCTTTGGGCATGGCTATCATTCAAGAGATCCTTCCCCATGCCCTTCTTGCTCATTATGGGTCCCTTCAACACTTGTGGGTTTTATATATTCTATCAGTGTGAACTTTTTCTTATTATAATCTCATCACCTAAGCTCCAATTTGTTAATTTTATCATCTCCTTCCATTATGACTCACCTCCACATCCATTTATTCCCATTATTTTGATCATATGTGAGATAAATTTAGCCTTCCACCCTCACTATTTTGAAGCCATAGTCTACCATTATCTTTTTGAGTTTGGTGCTAAGTTATTTCACAAACATGCCTCTAGAATTGTAAAAGAACTAGTACTCTATTTATTTAGGGAAAGAATATGTTAATACCATAAACTCAAGCATATATATGTTCATTTCCCCTTGCCACCATTTTTATATGGATCTAGTCTAGGTGGCAACCAAGTTCTCATGCTTCTCTAGGAGTTCTATTATCCACTCATGTGTTGTCCATAGCTTTAGCTTCTATGGGTTGTGTAAGTATCCATATAGTGGTACACTTTATTTCATGACTCAAAAAATAAAACCTCATATAAAGCATCATACAAGTGGTTCTATACCAACTTCCTTGGGTTATTCAATTTATAATTTAGATGCCTTAGTGCAAAGATATCTTCCACTTATTCTAGCTGGCACTTGATGTTATTGAGGGAGAGTCAAAGCATTTCCCTAGTGTACTCTTACAATAATAAAATATAATGTGTCTTGATAATGGAATTAAGATGTTTTAAAAATGTAGGTTATTTAGTCATGGGCCTAGTCACATGCCTAAATAGTTATCTAGGTCAGCTTTACTCTTGTTTTAGAGGGGCATAGGCCATAACTATCCGTATGATACTCAACAATTAACACTCGATAATGCTAGCATCAATATACATAGGTTTCAAGCCTTATGTTCTCACCTGAGACATAGTACACAAGGGATTGGGGTCTGTATTGGGTTAGTTATCACATGGTGAAACTTAGTTCTTAAAGGGGTTTGGGTTAGTAGAATGATGGTTGGTCATTCATAGGTGTAAGCCTTGTGTTTTATAGGTTTAATGACATTTAAGTCCTTGAGGAACAATTAGGTTTCAAGTTAAGTGATTTAGGCATGGTCTTGCACTTAGGTATAATTTTCATTTAGGGCACAGGGTCTTTACCTCACTTAGCATATTTCCTATTTTGATGCATTACTCATTCTCACCCATAGGTCCACCATGAATGAACTAGGTTAGAATCCCTTGGGGGCTCAATTACACATTTGAATAAATATAGTATGTATTTAATAAACATTAAAAGACTTAAAGAATTAGTTTATTAAGTATTTTCATAAATAGCTCTTCATTAAACATGTTATATAACAATGCATACATAGTCCATATAAATTGACTAGGTGCTCAATGTAAACTACTAAGGCCCAAGCTCACACAAGATCTTGGGAATCATAAATGGGAGTATCACAATACATCCCAAGTTATGTTCTAATCCTAATATAATCTTCTAGCTGAAATTTTATAGATCTTTACTACTCTATTTCACCTCTTTTCTTTAGCTAAACTCAGCTTCCTTTTATAGGTTTTAGAGCATCCTAGGTTCATGGGGATTAGGGCATGCTAATTGTTGAGTTGGAATTAGAGGTTCACATCCCAATACCTCCACTATGATTTATCTTAAATGTGTATTCATTTTCCCATGCACCTTCATCCCAATGTTATGTGATTCAAAAGGAGTCACTTATCTTTAAGGGTTGGTCACTATCCCATGCATTTGGTTCCTAATGATGCTTGGATTTGTTAGCCACTAGCTAGCTGGTATCATTAGAAGATAAAAATATCACCCATCCACATATTTTACTCATGCCTAAGTGTTTGTCAAGTTGGTATAGATCCACTAATTATCATGAAATGGGGCCCAACATTAGCTTTTGAGATAATAGCAATCTCAACTTTCCTCTTAAGAGTGTCAATAACCATCAATTCCAATGGCTTTCCCTTATCATATTTAAATTATTCAAATTTCTCCTCTACATCTAGATCTAGCTCATATATCATAGATAACATTATAAGTACATCCTAAATAGATTTATTGGGATCCAATGCTATCATATGAACCTCCTCTTGAGGTAACTCTTTCTTTGTTATCTTGGAAGATTTGGGAGTTGAAGAATTTGAGGGAATTTCATCTAGTATTTTCTATTCTAATCTATGATCTATTTGTACTTCTATTATGAGAATATTAAAAGAATGAACATTGATCAAATGATATTATCTTGGTCCTAATTTCCATATATATTCCATTTTTTAGTGCTTATTCAATATAGACTCAAGCCTAATGTTGTGTTATTTCAATCTCCTAGTTACTTAAAATTAGGATGATGTTTTAGTGCATATAAGGTCAAATGCACCAAGATCATGTTAATATAGTATATTAAAAATGACCTTGATATTCTAATTTGTTTTTACCCTCCCATAAGGGTCCCATTCTCTAATAACATCAATTTTTAAATATAAAGACAATCTATGATTTGATGCAGCTTCAATGTAATCCCACTATCTGAAAGTGTTCTTACTAATTGTCATAAGAAAATTGTGTACGAGTCCCTTTCTCTTGGTTTTACAAATTCCATCTATTCCATGGAACAATTGGTAGGCTACTTATTTTTTAGTTAACTAATTAGATACGTGAATTGGTAATTTGAGAGGAGAATTTTGAATTCCTTTAATCCTTGTGATTTTAAAATTGGGATATAACCGTATGTCCCCCATTGCTTCAATAGATTTATTGGTCAAAGGGATTACTCTCACCATAGGAATATCAATTATGGATTCACTTAATTTAGGGTAAACAAAATAACAAATAAATTTGATGTGGTCATTATACTTATAGATTTACAACTTTGAATAGTACTAAGATATAGTCTGGGAGGCATTTGTAGACAATTCTCTTTGATTTGGGATCTTGGTGGTTCCACACAGGGCATCGATTAAATAGGACATCACGTAAAAATTAATCATCTTCTTATTCTTGATTTCTTATATGTGTCTACTTAGGGAGATGTTGATTATCTCACCTAATGGAGGAACCAATACTTTTTTAATGATAAAAATACACCATGATCTCCTATATTGGATCTACATATGTTATAGTTTCACACCCATATAACTTATTTATAATTGTCGTGACCATCCTAATTTTGAGTATAAATTAGCTTATAGGGATTTTATTAGTAGGATATACAATAACATAGATACCTACTTCTAACTGCATAGCTAGGGTATTCATCATGTTATGATTCTTAGCCCCTAAATTAATGGAGGTTAGGTCAATCTAGGGATTAGGCAATTTGTAGTAAGACTAAAAGGTAATTGGGGATATGTAAGAAATTTTTATCATATTATGTTCATTAATCAACATACCGTTATCCATTTTAGCTTCTTTAAAAATTGAACCAAGAACATCAATACAATGAAGTAACTCTAGTTTAGCCACAACATAGTGTAAACTAGTCATTTGAATGGCCATAATGTCATCATAGAGTCTCTTTGTTGGGAGGATCTTCTCTTCTTCCTTGGTGATAAATATCTAGTTATCAATTGTCTAGAATAGCTTAGAGACTTTTTTATCCCCTATGTTGAAATAAGTAACTACAAATTCTATGTCTTTGAACACTCGAACCCCAGCATATGATGTCAAATACAATTCAACTTCTTGCTTTGTAACATGTTTATGGGTTACAATTACTATAATCCTAATTGAATTATCATTTTTAAAATTATAATTTAACTCTTATTGGCTCAACATAATGAATTCAAAGACAATCTAGGGTTTTTCATATACTCTACGAATTTTAAAGGTTCACATAGGGATTTAATGGTGGTAATCTAGTTTTAAATGTGAGATTTGGTGACTTAAATTTCTTTTAGATTGCACATTTATACCTTTTGCATACTCAGGTCCACAAGATCTAATATGATGTGTTATATCTATGTGGCACTACCATGTCATGCTATTCATTTATTTAAATTTTTACCATTGTCATTTTTTGGACATGTGTCATCATTTTGTGCTTCATAAAGATTGATCTAATTCACTCCATTGATCTCTTTTAGATAATTCTAGACTTGAATTCATCACGGGCTATTGATATTATGTATGAGTTTCTATGTTTTGACCACTTGGAATCTCCATGGGCTCTCTATGTACTGTCAATTTCCATTGCTTGAATGTTGTTGTACCATGTGGAAGCTTTTCATTTAATCTGGGCTCTTTGAAATGTTGACTTGCCTTGCATTGTTGATCTAATAAATACATAATAAGACATACACCATTGATTCTTTTGATTATTTTCAAGATCAAATGTATGCCATTGATCTGCTTGATCACTCATAGATACTATGACACTTGTCACTCTTGTGTTCCACCTTAGGATATTTGACTTGTTGACCTTTACCTACTATTATATCTTTGATCTATATTTGACATTATGACACTTTTCATTCTCATGTTTGATTTTATAATCCTTTAAGACCTTGATTCCATGCTCTCCATCATATCTCCATTACAATATTATTGTGCACTATCAATCTTTAGATTTAACTTATTGACTCCAACTTTACACATGGATCATTGATCAAGATTTGTACATAGGAACACATCCCATAGATCTTCAATATGAGGAAACTTTGACATTATGATTTAGGAAATCATCTAAATATCATTGGTATTCACTTCCAACTCCTAGGATTTTTCCATTTGCTGACACCACATTTAATTCATTCATGTGAATAGCTAAAATCAACAAAGTAAGGGTTTAAATAGATAGATACTTAAGATAACTTTTAGACTAGGGTTAAAATATAATAAAATGACCTCATGTAAATATAATTTCATTTAAAAATAAAACCTAGGATAAAACATTTAGATGAAGGTTTTAATTTCCATTTAATAATGGATTTAATCAATTGACTAGATAAAAAAGGTTAGTAAAAGGGTAAAATTGATAATTGAAGCATAAACCACGAATACTTGCTCATCTTAAGGAGGCTTTATTGAACCTAAAACATGGAAACATATGAATCAAATGTTATAAAAATCAAATAGATTCAAATATACCTTATGAGCTAACATTATAATGAAATTTAAAGAAAAACATGATATTCAATAGTGCATTTTGATCAATTTGAATGTTAATAACACAATTTGTAGAATTGAACAAGGATCCTCATTTTTCAAAAATGGGGGTATGTTGACCTCAACAAGAGTGATGGAATATAAGTTCACCTTAGACACATAAAAGGTCATAATATATGGCAAGTCCAAAAATAGAATGAAGTGGTGAAATAACTAGGTTATAAACCTCAAAACTCAATCTAAACCCAAAACATTCTAATACATGTAGGCTACAACCAAACTTGAAGGAAAATAATGTGTCGAGGCCTATAAAGACATGATCTAGCTTTGAATTTTGGTAGAGTTTATGGTCATGAGTAAATTGAAGTGTCCATGGTCTCTCATAGGTCACACAAATAGTGAACATAACTAGTATTTTGTCTCAGACTAGGCCCACTCTTTGGCAAGGGTAGACATAAAACCTAAATATCTACTTGATATATAAAGGCATGAAATAAGAATATAAAACCTCATGAATGGTATTGATGGTAGTGAGTAGTCATAAAAATGGTTCCCATACAATTCTAACTAGCAACAACACTCAAGTTTTAATCTAGGATCCATTGAGGGCTAGTAAGGAATGACAAGTGTAAAACCCTAATTACCTTGATCAATGTACCATAAGCACATAGAGGGGTAACTAAAACATATATAGTATGTAGAAACATTTGGGGGATTAATATAAACATGTATTACCTATTCATAATAGTAAGATGAGGTTTTATAACTGAAAACTCATATTGAAACTCTTTTGAGCCTCAAGAGAGCTAAAAAAACCACCCTAAGAGAAACATTAAATGCTCATAACATCTCTCACACTTTTCATGGGAGTCTAATAAGTTTTATATGGTTAAGAGGATTGATCAATAATGTTTTACAAGTGGAAGGAGGTAATTTGGACATCAAATCTTTATGACTAATTATTAAGACCCCAAATAGGTCTTAAACCCTCCTAAAACCCTAGATATGATCGATTTGTAGAAAAAAGATCAAAAATAACATAAAATGACATATTTATCTTAGGAAACATCTAGGATGTTGTTGATAACTCCAAGGAGGTTCTCCACAGATATCTCAAAACCCCCTAATTTTCATGATATTGGTTTTTTTAGGTATTATGAGAAGGGGAGAAATTATTAATCATTAGATAAGGTAATTTTAGACTTTTAATAACTAATATATTTTAAAAAAAATTATGGTATATTATGTAAGTTTCCAACCCAGGCATGTTTTCCAAGCTAGTCCCAAACAGGCTCAAAATAAGCCTAAGAAGCAACGTGGTTTCATGGTTTGCATAGTTCCACAAGGTCTCAGGACACCAAATTTGGTATGGAGGATGGTATTATCCTAAGTAGAGTTAATCATTTAATTTTGGGTTATTTAATATGTGTGGTATCTTCTATAATAAATATTTCTCTTTCTATGCCGAAGAGGGTTAATTAGGATTAATTAGAGAGAGAAAATGAGATAGAAAGTACATCTACACTCAGGATCTGATCACTAATTTGTTTTTGGATATTTAATAGCATAGGGGATATCTAAAAATACTCACACTTTTTCCATATTCATCTCCATATTCTTATAGTTAAGGAGATTTATCTATTTTAGGGCTACAAGAATTTGAGAGGAAATTCATGGTTTTGGTGCAAAGTTGAGTACATTTTAGTATTTTGTGTATTAAAAATCATAATTACAAGTCTAATATGATATTTTAATACCATACATTGAATAAATATTTATTATTGAATATAATATCCAATTTTCTCTTCTATGCCATAGTGAGAATGAGCTTTCCGAGGAGCCTAAAACACTAAATCATGAAATAAGACATATAATAGACTTTGTCAAGTCTAATACACATTAACCATGCCAAAAATGAATATATAATAATTGAATTATTAGTTGGTATGAGTTTTAAATGTTTTAAAAGTTCCAAATACTCCAAAAATACTTTCTCTCCTTCCAATGCCTAAACATGTTGAAGGAGTCAAACTTGCATTTGAATGATTCTAATGGCCCATGAATAATGGAAGGACCTCATAAATGTCCTAGAATAAGTTTTAAGTGAATAATAAAGGGTTAATTTAAGTCTTATTTCCTATTATAAGGACTAAATCTATAATAAATAAATAGGACCTAGTATATAAGGTTATTAAGCAAGGATTTAGGCACTTGTTATTGGTCAAACACCATAAATTAGGGTTGATGAACTCTTCAAGACTCTTTAAAACTATTCAAAAAATACTTACTCAAACTATACACCATTTATCCAAGGGTGAATAAAATATTAATTGAGATATATTATGTATCACTTGGAGAAAGACTAAATCAATGTCACATTTCCTTTTTTTGGGGGCTCTTCACTCTCTCTCTCTCTCTCTCTCCATTCCCATTTTATATATTCAATCCTTAAGGCCTTAATTTGTAATCCCTCTCTTTGGAATGAGTATAATCTACTTATATTATCATTTTTTACCTCTTAATTGAATACAAATGACTATTTTTAGATTCCTTGATATAGGTTCAGTGTGTTTTATTAGTTTGATTTGCACAAGTGGTAGTCTTTGTCCCTTAGCATGTTTTAATCTCACCTAGTTACTAGAGATGATATTATAAATATAACATAAATTTTTTGAATGTTTATTGAATGATATTGGAGTGGATGTATTAATTTTTTATTTTTTTCATTTAGGCCTGACATCATTACCCTTATGTTTTGATCACTTAGTGAAACCTTTATGTGAAACACTTTTGCATAAGAGTCCTTAGAGTTATAAGATTTTGTCATTTTAATTACTTACTATTATTTATTAAGGAAAAATTAATTTATGAATGTTTACATTGGTAGATAACCATACCTTAGAGTAGGTTTATTTTCTAAACTTTATATGCCTTTTCACCCCAACAGTAGTAGGTTTTACTAAATTGAGCCACAAAGTGATCTACTAGGGCAGCTAGCCCCATTATCTAGAGGTGTGGTCTATTTATAAGGACACCCATAGCCTTTATTATAATATCATGTTATTCTAAGTTGAATTATTCATAAATAATTTACATTATATGGTGTAACTTGGGTTTTTAACAATTCTGACATGCTTAGTGGGAAAAATTCAATGATTGGAGCATTCACTTATAGCTTTGCAATCATACTAAGTAGCTTCAAAAACTAATGAAAGGATTTTTATTCATATTTCATAGTAGAGGATAGTTATAAGGTCACCATCTCAAATCTAAGATCAAGTCTTATTCATAGTTCATTGTTATTCATTTGCATTATGATGAATTTGGTTTTATATGGGGTAGATTATTATCACACACTTCCTTATTAAAAACCCTATGATCCATTCCAATTCAAATATGATACCTATCGATCCTATTACGACCCTACTAGACCTTCAGTCACCCTTGTAAACAATATGAGAGTCCTCATTAGGCATATGTTCCTTTTCAATACCAAAGACACCACTCTATCCCTTGTGAACTTCATTCACCTTCTTGGTAGCCTACTTATCAATCTAATCAGTCATGACAACCTTATGATCTTCCTTATCAACCCAACCATGTCCCAAGTCAATCTATATCAATCATTAAATAAACATTTTGGGGATATGAAAAATACGTGATGAGAATTGTCATGCAAAGAAGTAATGGATAGTAAATTCTTAGGCATGTGATTGAAATCATGAGGAATTCATTATAGAAAGGTAAGAAAGAATGGGATTTTTTCATGAGATAATGTCACTAAGGAGTCAATGGTGATATTTTTGACATAGGTGGTTTATTTTCATGCATTAAAGATAAGGTCATAATCTATGAGAGATAATATTTATAATCCTACTAGTAACATGTTCCCTCCTTCATTACACATTAGTCATCTATTGAAATAACCTTTCCCCCTCAAGAGTCTCAAATAAATTTGTGTTACAACCATCAAAGATCCTCATAATATTTACCAAATTTTCATATGTGAAGGTCTATCTAAGAGAGATTTCAAAAAAAAAAAGATGTGTGTCTTGAGATGGATGAGTTACATGTTTCACAATATATTATGCAAGGGCCTTCATATTTTAATTAGTAGGAAGAGATTTCCAATGAGATGGATCTTGATTTTTATTCTCACCTTGATAAACAAGTTGAAATTGAAAACCAACTCCTATATCAATCAATGGTAGCTAAAAAAGTAATCACATCTTAGTAGGAAGTTCCTCTATTCATGTAAATGGATATAATAAATGCAAAACAAGAAACTCCTAAACCCAAGTTTCTAACTTGGAAAAAAATGTACTAGTCAAGGGGAGGAGACAAATCAAACATAAGCCAAGGTGTTGAATTCAAGGACAAATTAGAAAACATTCATCCCCCACCCCTCCTTCCTCAAAATTCTGGAGCATTTACCTCATGTAAATATATTCAAGACAATATATAGTAGAGACAAGAAGGGATGGTTATCAAATATGAGCATTTGTGTAAAGATAATGAATCATACATTGTAGAACCTATGGATTTTACTAATGTTTTTAATATCTTTCAAGGATAAACCATGCTTTTCCTTGAGAAGGAACCTCTCCTTTGTGAGACAAGTGAGAGAGTGACTTGAGTGAGTAAGAAGAAAAAATCATCATTGGGACACACATTACCATGGATAGGTGTGAATAATTCTCTCATAATGAAAAGAGGATGAACTCAAAGAGCTTGATTGGGTGCAAGATAAGCTACAAGAATAAGACACTTCCATTGGACTAGAATAAGATGGTTCCCAAGAGTTCCTTGATTATATGGTAGCCAATATTTGTCATAATAGCTCTGATTACTATGAGAGTGATTTATATATTTAACTTGCAGTACCTAAAAGGCAAGGATATGACCTTCTGGAGTCTTCAAACATCCATGGAAAGGTATGTGTTCAAGAATTTTCAATTTCCATTTAATATGAATATGACCAATTTGTATAATAATATGAGATTGATCATCATAGTGTTTCACAAGTAAATGATAAGAGTGAGAAGGAGTCCCATGTCTTTCCTAATGATCATGAAGAGAAGGAATTTTGGGAAGACTTGGAGGACATTTGTTCAAGGTTTCATAGTCCATCTCTACCCCATAAGGATCTTGAGGAGGGTCATGTAAGGAACACTATAGAAGTTGATCATTTTTAGTCTCATGAGTAGAATAAAGACACTAATCAAATATAATTAGTTTAGTTACCAAGATAATCATTACATGAGATCATGATAAAACATCAACAACTCATAACTGAGCCAAAAACTAGATTGTTAATATAAGGAAGGTAGATTTGGAATAACTATGATTGGGTGTTGGAATCCTATAACAAAACCATTCACCTAAGGGTATACAAATAAATTACATCTACTTCCCTAAGAGGCCATGAACGTGCCAAACTTCCTGGATACAAGTAGGAGTCTTCATATAGTGAGAAATGCTTGGTTGGACTCAATCAAGACATGGAAATTAGACCTCATGGTGCCATAGTGACCAAACAAGTTTTACATTGGATCTTGAAAGAAATAATTTGATCCTAGTTTAGTTTTTATTGTGTTTTTTTATCTTGTTTAAATAATTGGTCAACACTAGTTTGTAGGTATTTCCCTTAGTTGTTTTAATGTCTTTATTACTTTCATTATGGTAGGTGTGTTTCTTAATTTTATGTGTTGTTTCTTTGAGTATTTTTATTTTATTTACATATAATAATATTAATCAAGTATTAATAACATGTATGAGTCATCATTACCATGAAGTTGTGTGGGTTCTCTTAACCAATGGGCTGGTCAACCCTTATGAGTCATAAAAAGGCTGGTAATTTGGCCTTCCAAGACCAAATTCCAACCCCTATAACTAAATTTTTCTCTCTTTAGGATAGTATGTAGTTATTATAGCATGAAAATATGCATTACATACATTTTTTATCAGTTTCATCACACTTCTCAAGTGATTCTAGCAATTTTAGTACAAAAATCCATATTTTGAAGCCATCTATGTAATTCTTTAGGTGAAATTGAGCATAAAGAATATTAAAGACATTATATATCTATGAAAAGGTCAAAAAGTGATTTTTAAAAGAGGTTTTAGGTCTTAAAATTAAGAAAACACTTTATCTACCATATCAACCTCCTTAGTAGCTTTAGAAGGGCAATTTTCAAATACTCAGTATAGATAGATGACAAAGAGTTAGGAGATGAATATTTGTAAATTATTAGGTATCCTAGTGAGATTAAAATAAATGGAATTTATTTACATAATTATGGAATATTATTTATGAACAATATCTAAGAGTGATAGTAGGTCAATATGGACTATTCATTTGATAGGGGTCCATTATTGCACTTGTTTATCAAGCTCAAAATTAAATAGAAGAAAAAAATTAATGGGTGGTTTTTATATGTATCGTATCTAATTTTCATGGTGGTTTCATTATTTTTATCATCTCCATGATTTTTCCTCACTTAGAGAATGAATGTCTTAATGCCTAAGTTGTTTCAGTTAGTTTTACTACAATTTCATATTTCTTATTCATGGTAGTGATTATCAAAGGTATATAATTCCTCAAAAATCATGTAATTACTCTTGGTTTCATGGATTCATTATATATATTTTTTATGTGTGTTTATTATTCATATTTATAAAAGAGTCTTTCTCTCTAGAGATCTTATATGGCATGTGAAAGACTCTCTCCAGGTTTAAGCATCATATTAGGTTTTATGGCAATGAGAAGCAATAGTGAGATGAATGAAAAATTATTGAGACATTAGAATATTTCATAATGATGGTAATAGTTGAGACTATTTTTCTAAATAAAAGTCTTTATAAATGATTCAAATACCTATAAACCTGTAAGCCTATTAACATGCATTCATGAATTCAAATCTATGATAAGACTATATTGAAAAAATGGAGTTGTACATTGACACTCATATAACTCCTATCAACTCCATTGAAGTTAAAAATAAATTATGAGCAACTTAAGGCTCCCAACCTTCCATACACAAAATACGGTATATGAACCATTGCTTACATAGTTCATATAAGTGATTGGAAAAGCTTCAAGTGGCGTAGTTCTTAGTAAAGAGGTCTACATGGTTATTAAGATATTGAGAGTCAAGGAGAATGAATACAAATTCCAAACCTATACCATTGATCTAAAAGGAAATTCAAGTGTTCAATCTCATTTAGGTTTGTAATGAATATACAATCAATTAGCACATACAATCATGTTAGAGGTTGGAACCAAAATGACTTCATTAGATCAAGAAGACATTCCATGACCTCAATGCCATGTAGAATTATAATGTAAATATTCCCTCCTTCCAAGCTTCATGAGTGTGAATTGGGAAAAGTCCTACTCAAGGTACATAGCCAAAATGATTCTAACAATCACTTAAAGGTGGATAATGGAGTAAATACGCCTTAGGTAAGTAAAATGAGGATGTATAAATATTAAAGTATAAGAAAGCCTAAAGACTTAATGGATAAGTGGATTGGAAATCACTGACATCTTTAAAGAATGGAACTCAACATAAGGGGCAAGTTTTTAGATCAAAATAATAGTCAGGTTTCCCTTATTATCACACTTTAAGGTAATTTTGTAAAGTTTGAGTTAACATGAATTATTTGTTTCCAGACCACCGAATCAACCTCAAGGTAGGACTGGTGTATCTCCAATCTAAGTATGAACAATAAAGGGTTAATGAGGCTCTTAAGGACATTTTGTGTTTTGAGACTAGTTCCCCATCCATTCTCAGTCTGTACAAGGGTTTGATGAACATCTATAGTTAGTTTGTAGGCTTAACATGAGCTCTAAGGTCAAGAAGTGACAGTATGCAACTTAAAGGTATGGTTAAGGGTTTTGGTTGGTCAACCATTACTTAAAAGAGTGGGATTAAGATATAGGTCATAAAGGAACATTAAAATGAAAGGAAACCTACATCCAAAGGACCTATAAAAAATGAAACCTATATCCAAATAAAAGGAAGGAACAACATAATCAAGCCTCTATGTGACGTGAACTTCATGAATATTGGATCAAAGAGGTCATAGGAGAGTTATGAGATTAATATTCAAGGTACCAAGATGACTTATTTGGTTTCTAAGAGGGATTATTAATCCAATGAAGGTATATTTATAGTCTCCTTAGTACATAAAAAAAACTAAGAGTCCACATACAACCATGTCTAAGAGGTGTACATTGAAATAGTCTTCATGAAGGAGAAGTTGGGGTCTTTAAAAATATTGAAACCTAAGTGGAGATTTAATCAAGTCCATGATATTTCAAGAAAATAATTAGTATTATTTCAAGGTTTCAAACCCAGAGAACACACTCAATTTTCAAACCTATAGTCAAGACTTGAAGGTTACTTTCAGTCACATAGTCAATATGCAATGTGAGATATACCTCAGAAGTCATGAAGACAATGAAGATTCTAAAGTGGTTAAAGAGTGATTAAAACCTAATTGACCTCCCAACTAAGTTAAAATCCATTTAGGTATCATCATCATGGAGAGAGGTTACAAACACACCTAACTCAATCAAAAAAACATTAACAACACGTCTACAATCACCAAGAAGTCAACTTAGTCAAGCATACTACATGAGTGTTAATGTGAGGGGATTGAAGGTAGTTGAAGGACCAAATCAGATTTTTGAAAGTTGATTAAATCCAATCAGGACTCCAAATAATCTCTTGAATAATTGAAGAGTTAGTAATGATAGTGGTAAGGTCTTAAACCCAAATATAATAGTCAAATGACCTGAAAATCATCTAAAGGTCAATTGACAATAGGCTAACAGTAAGGGTAAGCAAGAGAGTAAACAAGAGTTATATGAAGGGACTCTTAAGCCCATGTGAAACCCTCATCTAAGTTCATGATCCTAAAGAATGTTACCAAGTAAATGGATGCATTTTACCTCATAAAATATAATCTTATCTCTCAATACACCTATAGGCTACAAGAAAGTCAAGTCATCCTTATGCCTAAGGGAATGAAAATGGGGATTTTATAGAAATGTTCTAACCTAATTAGGATTAAATACCAGTTAAAAGGTCATTAAATAAGATATTTGAAGTGAAGTCAAGGCCTGAACACCCTAACATAGTCATAATACTATTGAAGTCAACATACCCCCATTTTTTGAAATTTGTGACCCTTGAGATGTTTTTAAGCTTAGCCCTACAAGTATGGCTTGTTTTGGATGTTATTTAGAATTTGAAAATCATCCACTCTATAAAAATTGGTTATTTATTTATGCTTTATTTTAAGTTTACCTAACATTACTAATGATTGTTTTTCATGTCTTTAGGTTTTATGTTTCATGGAGCCCTTGGGAATGGTTCATGTTTTAAAACCCTAACATAAAACCTTGGTCCACATTCAAATTTAAATTTGGTAGGAGAATTTGGTAGGAATAGTTTAAATATGTTTTAGACTTAAGCCTAATTTTTATGTTAAGGCTTGGTCATGTTTTTTAGCATGGCCAAACCTTAGCTTAAAAATTATGCTTGGTCCACTTTTACTCTCCCCTTTAATCCTTTTTATTTCTAACCATGGTCTAAATTTTATGCTAATAGGGTCCCTCTATGGCCTAGTGAGTTCCATTTACTAATTTATACTTAGACTAAAGTTTTAATGCTAAGGCCCCATCATATTTTTTAGCATGAAAAGGACCTTAGTCTAAAAAAATTAGCCTAAATTTACATTTAGTCCTAATTCTAACCTAATTTTCTTACTTCTTACATAATCTAATGAATCTCACTTCATCAAAATGCATGATCCAATAGAGTTGGGAAAGGGCTGAGTCTTAACATTAAAAATCATGTAACTCATAAGATCCAATGATTTATGCTTCATCGTGGCCTTTTAGTCATATGACATTCAAGAAATTTAGATAAAACTAAGAACTTAGTCCTTCAGACCAATCATGTTCGATCTCTCAGATCATGATCAATGGTTATCACTTTATCATGGCCAAAATATTAGATAGAGCAAAGACATTTTTGAAAATTTAGAATCCTAAGAGCTCTATGAAGTTGCCATGTATCACTCCCAAATTTAAAGATTAAAAGAAAAGGGGCTTTCATGTTAGAGGGGGATAATCATGAGAAACCTCCCAAATCATGATTAGGTGGCTATCACTTCATCATGATTCTTGATCTAATGGATTGAATTGAGTTTGAGATCCTAGGAGACTTCACGATGGCACCAAATGACAATCTTGCATTAAGACATAGGAATTTGATGATATTACATTTGATGTTTGAATGACTATCATTTGATGCCCATAAGGATGTATTCAACATTCAAAAAATCTTCAACTTTAAGCCCATCAAAACTAAGAAATTCATAAGCCTAAATTTGACATTCACATGAACATCATTTGACATCTACAAGGATGTATTTGAAATCTACGAGGATTTCAAATTTAAGCTAATGAATTATTTTATTCATGACTAAGATAGACTAAAAAATGTTTCTATAAGGCTTTTAAATTGTTATCCAGATGATTGAAAACCTTCAGAGGATGCTTAAATGCTTGAAATATTTGAAATATAAATGTTGAAATAGTCTCATAGTCTAAATATATGCAAAAATTAACCTATTCTAATTTTATATCTTAAGGGCCCCATTGCATTTGTTTGAATATAATAAAGCTTAGTCTAGAGACTCATACTAAATATTGTTTTAAAAGGGTCTTTGCAACATGAAACTTGGCCCAAATGATTTTAATTTAAGGTTTTTATTATGTTTATTAATACAATAAATTCCTATGTCAAAATTTAGCATTTTATCCTTAGGCCATTTTGATCCCCTTTGGGCATATTAAAATAGTTTAGCATAAGTATTTTAACACAAAGTATGAATTGCATTTATTAAACACAAAATAAACCTTGGCTTAAAATATTTAGCCATAGTCCCCTTTATCTAAATATCAAAATACTTAGTCATAAACACTTTAGAATAAAATTAATTTCATTTTGGATAAACATGAAATAAACCTTAGCTTATTATTTTAAAACTAAGTCCCTACCTTAATAATGTGTTGATTTAAATTCATGTAGCCTATAGATCTTATGGCTCACACTTCATCATGAAAGGATGATCCGATGGTGTTAGGGTACAAATGAATTTTAAATGGATCCCTAAGAGCCCATAGGTTAGATGTGTGGAAAATATGTGTTCAATAAATGAATAACAAAGGTATTAGAGCTCAAAAGTCATACGAAGGTGATAAGTAGCATAACCACGGGACTTAGTACAAGGGGAAAAAATAACAAACAAGAACCTAGATCATAAATTATGGCTCATATAAATCCAAGATTTTGATCCAATGCCCTGAAGCAAAAAGGTATTTTAAAATGCCAATGACTAGTGCTTCAAATCAATTTATGAAAAATGCCATAAAAGGTTCATGATTGATGCCACATAAGTGCCATATAAGCATAAAATGACAAAATAATAGATCTTGTGTTCCTAAGATTGTAAATGTATAAAGTTAAAGGTCTAAATCAAATCCAAAGCATGTATCTTTTGAACTCCAAATGAGCTACCACCATTAAAGTTTCAAAGCCCTAAACTTGCATAAAAGGACCCTAAGTAAACTTGGATTGATTATAGTGAATTCAAAAGATGCTTAATTATGATTTGAGCATAAAATATTTAACATAAAGATAAATTATAATATAGTTGTGAACTAATTTTCAAGCACAAAATCCATGGTAGGTCGAGGACAATAATTAATAGATAAGACAAAGTTGTACCTATCCAAAAATAGTGAAGGAAAGGTTTTCAAGGATACTGAGCGAGATGTCACATCCATAAACAATGGTAATAAGAATTGGTCCAAGCACTTATGGACCATAGAAGAGATTCAACCCATCACCAAAGAGAATTAGAGGATTGTTGTTATTAGTAGAAAGTACTATGACTGGGTTGGGGTTCAAATGATAAGGCTTCATCATGTTATTGCCAAACTAAAGGTATTTCATTGTATTAACATCCTTGATCAAATTTTTATTTACTATAAAATTGATAATGATTAGATCATCCATGAGGGAAGCTCTAGAAAAATCACTTACATTACCCTACTAGCCTTTGAGAAGTACTATAAGCTCCAAAAATTACCTTCCCACAATCAAAGGATGGAATAATGAGAATGACCTAGATACCATCCTCAGGCCATAGTTATTCCAAAGGAACCATGTATTATTGGAATTTGAGGGAAAGATCCCAATTATATAGTTTAGGGAAGGGATTAGGGTAATCATGACCCTATTATATAGAACATCTAGAGCCCCTATAACCATATATGTTAATAAGATCTAAGTGTCCTATGTCTACTTTATGGTAGAGAAGAAGATCACTCCTCTAATTGGGGATATGATTAGTGTCTTCTTAGGGAAACAATTTACTGCTATCAAGAGGAAGATAAGTAAGTGGTTTTTCATGATATCTTATTTTATAAATGCCCTATTAGCTTCCACCAAGGTCCCAACATTAATAACTAGTATCCTAAGGGTAGAACCACTATCTCCCACCACTACTCAAAGTTATACATCTTCAAATATAGACACCACATGCAATTAATATGTTACTATGTCTATCATGCATTGGTGGAGGCCATCATAAGGATTGCCATGCCCAAGGTTCCCCTTTTGATTAAGAAATATATGGAGATGATAGGATATATCTAGTTTTACCTAGATTTCATTATTACCATAATTGAGGGAATTCTAACCTACCGCTACAAGTTGTCAATCTATGTTCCTCATAAGTTATTAGAGCAAGAAATTTAATCTCAACTCTTTCCTAGTGTTAATGGAGTTTACAAAGAGAAAAGAAAAGGCCTCCTCCATCCTTTTCTTTTGACAATTGAAAATATAATTCTACAAGATTGGAAGTAGGTGACCACCATGTATAGACATAGGGACTTTTTTGTGTTTCAATTGGATGATCTCAAGAAATGGGAAACTAATAATGTAGTGGGTGACCATTTGAAGAGCAATTAGTTTCCCAATCCAATCTATGAGCACCAACTGGGTCCTCATGACACCCTAAAAACAAAGGCCAACATTTTTGAGGAATTTCTAGCTATATTTAGGAATACCAACCTCAACTTCATGCATAGGTTGACTAGTGATGAAAATATAGGTGACATATGGAAAATACATTACCATTAGTACCATTTATTTCTTGGACCCTTTAGGCCATCCCAAGAGTAGCCTCAGATGGAACACCATATTTTCAATCACAAATTGTATAGGGCACTAGTAAGGAGAAGCTAGAGGGGAGACTTGGTGAGGGACCTTCATATTCATCCTCTCCTAATAGACCACCCTCCCTAGTTAAAAATTTAAATATGATTGCCCTTGAGCCTGATAAAATAGTAGAGGATGCACTCAATGTCCTTGTTGAGGCATATGGATCCAAGGAAGAAGAAGCATAGGTTGAAAAAGCTCAAGTTCAAGTAGAAGGAGATGATCAAGAAGATAAGGGAAAGGAAGTTACCTTGGATCTAGTCCCAGTGGCCCAACCTAGGAAGAGGAAAGTAGAACTAGTTATTATCTCTATTAAATATGAAAGGCCAAAGTTGACTCTCACTCATCCCGCAAGTGAGATAAACCTATTTAGTGAGAATTTACCCATTCATAGACCCATCATCCATAATTGGTTCATGTATGGAAAGATACAAAAAATCCCTTCTTCATTCATGGGATTTGACATAGGCTATCAATATTGATGTTCTTGAAGAAATCAATCCATGGATAAGGCTTTAATAAAAAATCAAGAAGAAATAAGATTAATAACTACTATAGGGATAGATGAAAATAATATGGATTCTCTAGGAACATCATTAGAATAAGGATAGAGGTCCCAAAACCTCCAAATTTAGAGAGTTATCCACCACTATGCAGTTCAATCCATAGACAACTAGATTGGAAAGGCTAACTACAATGAAAGCCATGGTGGGAACTAAGGATTTCAATTTCTAGAAGGTTGAATCATTTACAAGCTTAACCCAAATGGGAGGGAAAAAACTTGGTGAGGTTCCTATGTATGAGAAAGATATTGAAAGACTATTAGAGGTTTACTCAACCCAAGTCAGAGGTTACATTAGGGTCATGAAATAGAGCATTCAAAATTTATAAGAATAAAAGGAAAACTTAGAGACATAATCCATTTTATTAATGACTAATACTGTAATAAACATGTTTAAAGCATTATTATTTGATATGTTTGATTCTTTTAAATCAATAAAGTTGAGGCAAGATGCATTAATTCAATAAGGTGAGGTGATTAAGGGATTAATAATAGAATAATAGGAGGTAGAGACCAAGATAAGGGATCTCATTAGCATTTTGATGAGGGGTAGAATCCCTAAATTCAAAACCATTAGCCTAGCCCACCTAAATGCTATATTGGGAATAGTGGTGGATAAGATTCAAAGTCTAAGTGTGTGGACAAAGAGTTTGGATAGGCTCCTAGATGATGATAAGGAATTAATTTCTATAATTGAATAACTACTAATCACCATGCTAGATAATCCTACCAGGACTATAGACCTAGAATTATTGATGATGTAGAGTACAAACATAGAGTCACTTTAGTGATGTAGGAGGTAAAGGGAAAAAGCTAGTGTCATTCATGTAGTGATAATGGTAGTATTTTAGGCATGATATTCACAACTAAATAAAATATTGGAGAATCTAGGAGCATCAAAGAAGCTATGGCTAGGGATGATAGGGACCTTGATGACTTAACTGATCAGGTAGAGATTTTCGTCCTAAAGCCTACTATGGATCTAGAGATTATCAAAGAACATCATAAGGCCATGGATCATCTACAATAGCCAAAAGGAGACCCTTCCATAATAGTCCCACCATATTAGTTAATATTAATTTTTTGTAAAACACTATAATATTTGATATAGGGAATATTATTTTATAAGGCATATGCTAGTATGTTAGCATATTGCCTCTAGCTCAGTCTATTTTTGAAAAACAAATGTATTCTAGAACTTTCTAAAGAAGGATAGTTGTCCTTATATTTTATACATATTATATCTTGTAACTAATTAGTATACTTTTTGGTCTTTCTATAAAATGCATGTATTACCATTTTGTAAAGGAGTGAAATTTTGAGTGATTTTTTTATACTATGAGAAATTAATACTATCAAGTAATTTTTCAAAGATTTGCCAAATTTGATTTGTTAATTGTTGATATAGATTTTCTCTCAATTATTGATTCTAAGTCTTAAATTTGAATAGTTTCCATGGATTATGGGTTGCATATTCAATTATAGGGTTCCAAATATGTGTTTATTGTAGATTAGTTGGAGAATCTGGAATTTTTTTCTTTTCATTTTTCAATGTATTCAGATGTGCTAGTGCTATTTGATTATGGTAGTAAATCTTTAAAGTGAATCTAGTTCTTGTAATTCTTTACATCATCCTTCTAGGTTTTGCGTAGTGTGTAGTGAGATTTGAGATTAGGCTACTTTTCACTACTTATTGGTTTGAATGTACACTCAGTTGTGATTGAGACTTTATCATAATGTTTGAGGCTAAGATAAGTAATCACTTATTTTCTTTTTTCCCTACTTTTCTCATTTTCTCCTTTTTTTAACCAGATCACTATAGCTTAGATTTCATTATAAATATCAATCTAGATTAGTCTATAGATTAATTTTTTTATCATAATTCACCAATAATAATCATATATACTAGTATTTCATAGATAATTAGACCATGATGGCTCCCAACCATCTGTTCACATAAATTTATGGGAATAGTTAAACATTGCTTTGATGTTATTTCACCACAAGTAACATTAAGTTACCATAATATATTAATCATTATCTAAATTTTTATAATCCTAAAATGAGAATGTTATTAAACACTAAGGAAATATGTGGTACACATAGAGGCATCAACAAGTCCTACTAGCACTAAGAGGGCCATCTCTATAAACTGATTGGATCTTTGCTTGTCTTAGTCTGTTTTGATCTAATATTGATACTATATTTGTTCTTTAGAGTAATCCTTTGCCTAAAAGTGTAAATATAAATAATCTTTGTGATGTTTTACCTATCTTTGATATTCTTTAGACAAAGATCAAAGTTCTATGAGGTTTGATGCTTTTTTTGGTAAAGATAGCTTAAGACTTGAGAATCCATAGTATTTGAGGTTAGGATGGCTTCTTTTGATAAATATTGGTATATATTTTATAGATCTAAGTTTATTTGAGATTATAGTTATAAATATATATCATATTAGCACAATTGGACACATATTTGAGCTATATTAGGCAAATATTAGTGTCTTTTACTATTATTTAGGAAATCTTTGAAAAATTAGCTAAATGTGTAGGTTTAATCTTAGTTATTTATAAATATTAGCTTCATACATCATATTTAAAATAGGATATTCAATATTAAAGCTATAATTACCAAGGATTTAAACCATATCACACTCAAAGTTAAGGGAACCTTTTCTTGAACTTGAGGTTCATAGAAGAGCTAGGTGTGATAAAGGTAGATGCAAGACATCCAAATATTTGCCAGCTTCACCTCTTCAAGGTACCTTTGCCTTTAACCTTCATATAGGTATGGCTTGGTTGGGATACTCTTCAATTAATGTTCCAAATGTGGTACATGATCTCCCACATAACCCTAAGAAATACTTTCTAACATTTAGTCCAACTAGTATTATAACTACTGAAGAGAAAATTAAGTCTTTCAAAGTTTCCTTAAGGTTGCTAAATATTGGTCATGAGGATGTATCTTATTGCTTATTTATATTTACCTTTAAATATGTTGATTATGAATGGTTTTTAAACTTGTCTAATAATTATATCACTAGTTAGGATGGTTTTACTAAGGTTTTCATAAATCAATTTGGTAAAATTGTTAGTGCATGTGTCATCTACCATTAGTTCACCACCATTAGGAGAGATGCAAGTGATCCCACAAGGACCTTTAGTTCTAGGTTTCATAAAATGTATAGTAGGACCATAGAACCTTATAAACCTGATGATGTTTGAACTTTAAAAACCTATAAGGATGTAATGGATCCCATGACCTCTATATTTTTAAAAATATCTATTCTATATATAGCTTCATTAGCCAGGGATTATTATGAGGTAGTGACCATCAATGATCAAATGTAGCCTTAGGTACAAATGGCTTACTCTATTTCAAACGTCAACCCTCATATGCCTATGTTGAAATTATTCCTTAATAAAAACTAGAATGTCCTAGCCATGAATCAACTCCCAAATCTTAATTAATTACCTTTGAGTCATGCTACTCTTAATTAGAACCTAGGATTATTGAATCATCCTACCACTAATTCATTTAATGCAAATGATCAAAGATCTTTAGTACCAACTGTTAGGGCTAATAATAACTAGGTACATAATTATAAAGCTCCCAAGGATGAGAATGAGTCTATCTTAAAAATGGTCCAAAAAATTAAGCACTGATTTCCTTCAGTTGCAAAAACAAGTAGGCAATATTGGAGAAAACTCTAGTAGGAACTTCTCATTTCAAAGGTTTAAGAGGCCAAATAATATATTTTAGAATGATAGTTTTCACAATAATAGGAATAATGAACCATCTTCTAGAAATAAGATTATGGACATTAATCTCACTGATATAACATTTCTTGGTTATTACATAGTACATTATAATCCAAGCATGGAGAGATTGATTGTATTGAGTTTTTTAATGATTTAAAGGCTTTCCAAAAAGATTTAGATACATTTGAAGTGGTCCCTAACAATGATAGTGGTGCAGGTGCTTTAGGATCCAAATCATCTGATCAAGCTTTCATGGTGGAATCCTTTGATTTCCCCTTTCAATAAGAGAATAAACCTAATGAAATTCCTGAGGAGATTTAGGCATTCCAACAATTATTGAAGAATACTTATCACTTGAGGAATAAAGAGTATAGAAATCCCTTAACTACCTCAATGTCTCCAAATAACTTTAGAACTCCTCTAAACACTTCTTCAAGAAATAATCCAGAGCCACCGAAAGCGAGTACCTCTAAGTCAAACATTGATACTCCTAATTCTTATAATAAAATTGGATATAATATAGTTGAATATATGAAGAAGATAAAGGCTAAAATTACTCTACATGAATTGACACAGATTACAAAACAAAAGGAACTCTAGCTGGAATCGTCATAAAATAAATCTAATAAACCACCCAAGCCTGACAATGCTAACATGGTTGTGTACAAAGCTAGGGTAGAGTCTCCTCCTTTATTTCTCAATTTTAGGATGTTTGGTAATAATTTTCATAAATACTTATTATATTCTAGTGCATCTACCAATATCATGCTAATAGGTATCTATAAACAACTTGGTTTGACTCCTATTAAGTTTGATAGAGTTGTACCTCAGTTAGACAAATCTAGAGTCAATGTAATTAGGGAAATTTTAAATATTCATATGCAATTAGCTTCTAAGCCTACAATATAATAATTTATTAATATCCAAGTTTTTGACATTATTGATGTTTATGGGAATTTATTAAGTATGCAATGGACTAAAGCTTTGAATGGCTATATGTCCATAGATTTCACAAACTTGTGGATACCTTGGAAGTGAGTTCAAAATTAGATTAGGGTTGAGAGAGACCCAAAGATGAAACACATGATCATTGAGTATAATTTTATAAATGAGAGGGTTAAAATAATTGACTTAGACTTAGGGGTTTTCACCCTATAGCCTACAAAGTTATGTGATCATAAAATTATTCAAGTTGTTCCTAGACTATGGAAGCTGTGTCTTGATGGTGTTGTCCTAATTGATCTTAGTGGTAAAGGATACCATGCTTCCTATATAATAAAAATACCTTGTAATAATAACCTTATCTAATATGAGGCCCTTATTCTAGGTTTTTAATTTGCTATAAAAAATAAAGTTAAATAACTACTAGTCTATGGAGATTGAAAAATAGTAGTTAATCAATTAAGAAGTAAATATCAATGCAAGCTCTCATACTTTAAGAGGTATAATTTTAGGGTATAGAATATTATTTAATATTTTCATGATTTTAACATTCTCTCCATCCATTTATAAGAGGACCAAGTTGTTGATGAGTTGGCATCTACTATAGCCAACCTCATGCCCAATCAGAACTCACCCAACTTTGGCATTAAGCTAATACCTTATCCTTCAGTCCCTGATAATATGAATAATTTTCAAGTCTTTAGTGATGATCAATAGATATTGTATTTCATAACTAATTATGGAGAATTCTAGGCTTAGATCATTGATGAGACTAATGAAAATACACTTAATGAGGACAAATTTGATAGTGAGGTAATTCAGTTGAATGACAATAAAATCCCCAAAGGCATGATTGCCTTAGAGAGGATATTTGACCAAGATAAAGTAGCTAACATTTTTATTATTCCCAAGGTAAGTGGAAAGGACTATAATACAATGGATCTTGGTCCCTAAAATCAACCCCAAATGGTGAATGTGGGAAAAAACTAAACCAATATTAAGAATAAGAAGGATAAAGAGTTGCTAACCAAATATATGGATGTCATAGCTTGGTCTTATGATGACATAAATATCTTCGATCCAAAGGTCATCACCCATATTATACCCCTTAAATAAATTTTGAATCCCTTTAAACAAAAACAAAGACCTATGAACCCTATCCTAGAATTAATGATTTTAAAAGAGGTTAATAGATTACTAGATGCTAGAATTATGTTTCCTATCAGGCATTCTACTTAGGTGGCTAATTTGTTACTAGCCAGGAATTAGAATGGTGAGATTAGGATATTCATTTCCTTTATAAATTTAAATAAATAATTTGAAAATTATAACTATCCTCTTCCTTCTCTTGACTAGGTGATTCAAGTTGTTTTAGGTTTAGCTATGATGTCTTTCCTTTTTGGATTTTTAGGACACAACTAGGTGTTGGTTAATAGAGAAGATAGGATGAACACAACATTCAAAACCAAGTGGGGGGACTTTGATTAAAAATGAATTCCCTTTAGGCTAATCAATACAAGAACTAATTTTCAAAGGGCCATAGACCATGACTTCTAAGGTCTAATTGGTAAGTGTATTATTATATATATGGATGATCTAATATTTTTTTTAAAAATATGTAAGATCACTTTATGCACTTACAACAAGTTTTTAAGAGATGTAGAAGGTATGGAATATCCTTAAATCCCCCAAAAATAATATTTTGTGTTACTGAAGGAAAAAGTTTAGGTCATATAATAACTAAGGATGTGATCTCTATAGATCTTGAAAGAGTGGAAGATATATCTAGGATATAGCCTCCAAATAGTAGAAAAGAGCTAATGTCATTTTTTGGTAAGTTAAAAATTGTAAGAAAGTTCATTTATAGATTTGTAGAGATTGTCAAGCCATTGAATGACATGTTGAAGAAGGATGCCAAGGTCACTTGGAATGAAGATTCTAGGAAGGCATTTAGTGATATCAAGAAGGCCATTAGCTAAGCTCTAATCCTGATAAGTCCTAACTTTTCAAGGGATTGATATCTCTACTCTTTTGTATCTAACCATACTATGGTTGCCATTTTAACTCAAAATATTTATGGGTGTGATCATCCAATTACTTTTATGAGTACCAACTTTAAGAATGTTGAGTTAAACTATTCATTAATTGATAAGTAGGCATATGCATTAGTTAAGGTAGTAAAGAAATTTAGGCATTATATCCTTAGAAATAAGGTGTGTGCTATTTTACCCAACCCTACCATAAATATTATGATGAGATAGAATGAGCTTGGAGAATGTAGAGGTATGTGGATGTCAGTTTTATAGGAATATGACATAAAAATGAAGATAAAAAAACTAGTAAGTTTCTAAGGCTTGATCCAAATGATTGCTAATACAAACTCCAAGCTGATTATTATTCAAGTTGATCAATAGAGTTTCCAAGGTAGTGAGTGGTATTATTTTATCATACATTTACTAATTAATGGTACTTTTCATATAGGACTATCTATGGAAAATAAAGAGAACTAAGGCTAAAAGCAACCCATTATTTGGTCAAAGATGAGATATTGTACAAAAGTACCTTTGAATGAATCTACTTAAGATGTGTCTCACAATAATAATCCACCAAAATCATGAGTACCTTCCATGTAAATTTAGGTAGTGGACATCCTTCTGGGAGAACCATAGCCTACAAGATCCTTAGAGTTGGCTACTATTGGCCAACTATTTTCATAGATGCACATAAGCATATAAGGGAATGTCACTCATGTCATATTTTTATCATGAAATAACCAAAGGTAGAAATTTATTTATAACTAGTTATGGTTGAGAAACCCTTTACTCAATGGGGTTTCAATTTTGTTGGGGTGATTAACCCTAATTCACTGGAAGGTCACAAGTATATCCTATCTCCCCTACATTATTGCACTACATAGACTAAATATATAGCCACCAAACATTGTAAGACTAAGGAAGTGATCACTTTATTCAAGGAGAACATTTGTACTAGATTTGGAACTTTAGTCTCTCTATTATGTGATAATGGACATGCATTTATATCCGTCAAAATGATAGAATGGGTCTATGACAATGGATTTTTTCTAAATTTTTCATCCAACCACTATCCCCAATAAAATAGAGTGTCTAATTTTACCAAAAAGAACCTAATAAATGCAATAAAAAATTCTATTATGGATAAGCCTAGGAATTGACACAAACTACTCAAATATGCCTTATGGGTAGATATGATCATAATCAAGCAAACCTTGAAGGCATCACCATTTCTATTAGTATATGGCCAAGAACCAATCTTTCATTTCACCCTCAAGTTACCTACATACACGTTCATACAATAGTACATGAAGGAAAGCTAAAAACTTATAGATTCAAGATTATTGGACATCATTCAGATGAAGGATGCAAGAAATCAAGATTTTACTAACTTCAGTATACATTATACCATAATAAAGAGATCCATAATAAAGATATTGTTTGATAAAAGATCAAACATAAAGGTATTAAAACAAGTGGACCTAGTTCTCCTTTGGGAAAAAACATTTGAGCCTAAGGGAAAGAATGGTAAGTTCACAACTCTATGGATTGGCCCCTGTCATATTAAAAACACACTAGGAGATGACACCTATAAGATCAAAGACTTACAATGAGTAGAGTTCACAGTACCCACCAATGGGAAATACCTCAAGCATTACATCCCTACTAATCCACTTGAAATCTTTATTTGGTAAAACTATAATATGGTTAGGGTTAATATAATTAGGCTAGTTAGTTTTTTTTCAATTCTTCCTTCTTATCCCTTATTTATATATAAGCATGTGTATATTTGTTTATTTACCTTGGTGTATTACTTTACTACTTTTTATTGTGTGTTTTATTTTATTGCATTGTTCCTTGATTTCAATAAGTCCTTTTTCACAACCTTGATCTCAAAGTTTATTTATTTTCTTGAATTCCCATAGATTAGAAATGAGGGTATAAACCTAATACATATGCTAACCATGGTTCTAAAATGTGAGACTCATGTTATTATTTCAAGAAAGTGGTAAAGACCAATAAAAGAATCCAACTATTCCATGAAAACTTAAGCATTATCTTGACCTAAAAATTAGGTTTAAGAATATTTATACTTGTAGGAGCCAAGTTCCATTTATTGAGACATAATTATACTTACACTTAATAACATCCTTCCATAGGACAATGGTTGTAGCCATAGGTGATATTTTGAGGATCACACACTTGACCAAATCTTTAAAATTGGCTACCCTAGTTCCCAACCTTGGTAAAAGTGTAAAAAATCTAAACAATATAAAAATAAGAACTCAGTGCAAAATCAAAAAAGCTTTTAATCATAGGTGATTTTGGTAACCTCCATTGGGGTTATGGATACCTAGATGATAATGGATCAAGGCCTTGAGTGGATCCAAAGGCATCTATATCGAGGCTATGGATGCCTGGCTAGTACTAGAACAATGCCCAAGCCATCACTGAGCTAGAATCATGGTTCTTATTGAATATCTAAGCATGCTCTAAGTTAGTGTTAATGAATAAAGTTAAGGAACCTAGAATTTGTACCTTAAATCTCATGGTAAAGATTAAGTGGAATAAAATCACACACATATTATGATTATGCCTTAATGTTGATCCCAATTCTATAGGTACAAGTTTTGTTTCAACCAAAAAATTGATTTGGATAATGACATTGATCAAGTAGAGTGGATGACCTAGTTATTTGTCTAAACCAGTGTCTCTAAGTTATAACATATTGTTATGTTTCCCATAAAAGTCACCATTTGTTGAAGTCAACATACCCCCATTTTTTTAAAATTGGGACCCTTGAGATGTTTTGAAGCTTAAACCTATAAGCATGGCCTTATTTGGATAATATTTAAAATTTGAAAGTCATTGACTCTATCAAAATTGGTTATTGATTTATGGTTTGTTTTAAGATTACCTAACATTGCTAATGATTAGTCTTCATGTCTTTAAGTTATAGGTTTCATGGATCCCTTATTGATGGTTCATGTTTTATAACCCTAGAGTAAACCCTTGACTCATGTTTTAATTCAAATTTGGTGGGAGCATTTGGTCAGAATAGTTTAAATATGTTTTGAACTTAAACCTAATTTTTATGTTAAGGCTTGGTTGTGTTTTTTAACACAATAAAAACTTAGATTAAAAATAATGCTTGGTCTACTTTTAGCTTCCCTTTTATTAATTTTTATTTCTAACCATGGTGTAAAATTTATGCTAACAAGGTCCCTTTATGTCCTAGTAAGGTTCCCTTTACTATTTCCTACTTAGACTAAAGTTTTAATACTAAGGCCCCATCATATTTATCAACACGAATAAGACCTTAGCCTAAGTTCATATTTGGTCTCGATTCTAACCTAGTTTACTTGATTCTTTCAAAATCCAATGTCTCTTGCTTCATTGTAGGGCATGATCTAATGGAGTGAGAAATGTTAGGTGTGGATCCTGACTATATTATAGGATAAGAGGTTAAAATTGTGATGTTATTTTAGCTAGGTTTGGATCCCATTGTTTGTATCTTTGATGGCACAAGGGGTTTCAAGGGGGTAACCCCCTTGTTGAGTCTAGTGGGGATGATCCCCCTAATGGGGGGTTTGGGGGCCACATACCCTAATGGAGTTTTGGGGTCAACACCCTTGAAGCTAAAAATTTGTTAAAATTTCCTTATTAAATTGTGATTTCATAGTCAATCTGGGCCATAGATTATGGTTTTCTAGATTTGATGGTAGAGGCTATGTTTAGTTTTTTTTTTTGCCCTAAAATGTATTGATATATGGTTGAGACAAAAATAGTGAAAATTTATCATAGAGTGGATGTGGAAAAAGGTAGATAGGTGTAATAGGGTTTGTTATAGGATTTTGTTTCTCCCTTGTATTGCTGAAAATAATATATTAGATAATTTTGGTGGATGTAACCCATTTTGGGTGAACTACATTAAATCTGGTGTCTCTTGTTATGTGTATGTTTTTGTTTATTTTCATTTTTTTTATTAATTATTTTCATATTTTTTATTGTATGTGCTTTGAGGATAAATCTATCTTTTAATTTATCTAAACAAGAAATGCTTGGGTCTTAACATTAAAAAGCATGTAACTCACAAAATCCAATTATATGTGCTTCCTTGTGGCCTTTCAATTAGATGACATAAATAAATCTCAATAGAATTAAGCACTTAGTCCTTTAGACCAATCACATTCAAGATTTCAGATCATGATCAATTGTTCTCATTTCATCATGGGCCAAAGATTAGATGAAGAAAATACATCATTGAAAATTCAAAATCCTAATATCTATAGAGAATTACCACATGACACTCCCATATTCTAATATTAAAATCAAAGAGGCCCACATGTTAAATGGGACTAATCATGAGAAAGTTCCTAGATCATGATCAGATGGCTCTCCCCTCATCATGATTCTTGATCCAATGGAGTGAATCAAGTCTAAGATCTTGAGAGACCTCATAGAGGTGCCAAGGGGTAATCTCACATTAAAACACAAGAATTTTATGAACTTAAATTTTACATTTGTATGACTATCATTTGATGCCTACAAGAACGTATTTGACATTTACGTAATATTCAACTTCAAGTACATCAAAACTAATAACTTCACGATCCTAAATTTGAGGTTTGCATTAACATAATTTGACATCCATGAGGACGTATTTGATGTCTATGAGGCTGTCAAATTTAATCTAATGAATAATTTTTTCCAAACTAAGATACACTCCAAAATGTTACTAAAAGGCCTATAAATTACTATACAGACGACTAGAAACATTTGGAGGATGTTTAAACACTTGAAATATTTAAACTATAAATGTTTAAATAGTATCATAGTATGAATATATGCAAAAATGAACATAGTATAAGTCTATATCTTAATGTCCGCATTGAATTTGTTTGAATACCATGAACCTTAGGCTAGAGAGTCATACTAAATATTATTTTAAAAGAGTCTTTGTAACATGAATCTTGGCCCAAATGTTTTCAATGGAAGGTTTTTATTATGTTTATTAATACAATAAATCCCTATGTCAAAATTTAGCATTTGATCCTTAGTCCATTTTGATCCCCTTTGGGCATATTCAAATATTTTAGCATAAGTATTTTAACCCAAAGTATGCATTGTGTTTATTAAAAACAATGTAAACCTTGGATTAAAATATTTAGCCATGGTATCCTTTGTGTTAATCTTGAAATACTTAGGCATAAACACTTTATATTAAATTTTATTTCATGTTTGACAAACACAAAATAAACCTTATACTAATATTTTAAGCCTAAGTCCCTACCTTAATAATTTGTTGATTAAAATTTGTCTATCTTGTATATCCTATGTCTCATGATTTATCATGAAGGATGATCGATTGGCATGAGGGCACCAATTAATTTTCAATATAACTCTAAGAGTCTATATGTTTGATGCATGGCAAACACATGTTCAATAAATTATTAACAAATTTTCTAGAGCTCAAAAGTTCTACAAAGGTGCCAAGTGACATAACCATGGGACTTAGTATGAGGGGAACCAATAAGAAGCAAGAACCAAGATCACAATTTATAGCTCACATTAATCTAGGATTTTGATCTAACGATATGAACCAAAAAGCCATTTTTAAATGCCAACAACTAGTGCTTCAAAGGAATTTATGAAAAATGCCACAAAAGGTTCTAAATTAATGCCACATAAGTACCACACAAGAATAAAATGACAAAATAAGATATTGCGTGTCCCTAAGAATGTAAACATATAAAGGCAAAGGTCCAAATCAAATTTGAAGAATGTATGATCCAAAATCTAAGTGAGTTACTTCCATTAAATATTTGAAGCCCTAAACTTGCATAAAATGACCCTAAGTAAACTTAGATTGATTACAATGAATTGAGGAGAAGATTAATTATGATTTGAGCACAAAAAGAGTTAGCACAAAGATTAATTATAATCTATTTGTGAACCAATTTTTAAGCACAAAAGTGGTGGAAACTCAAAGATAATAATTAAGAGATGAGATAGAATTGTACCTATCCATAGACAGTGAAGGAAAGGTTTTGAAGGATACTAAGATAGATGTCACAGCCTTGAAAAATGACAACAAGAAATTGTATAAGCTCTTATAAACCATAGAAGAGATGTAACCCATTACTAAAGAGGAACAAAATATCACCAATATTATAAGAAAGTACTATAACCTAGTTGTATTTCAAATTATCAAGCTTCATCATGATACTACCAAACTAAAGGGACTTCATTGCATTGATTTCCTTGCTCTAATTTTTATTGATTGTAGAATTGATAATGACTGGATTATACATGAGAGAAGCTCTATGAGAGTCTCTTACATTTATTGACTAGCCTTTGAGAATTACTATAAGATCCTAAAACAACCTACCCACAATCAAAGGATGGACTAGTGAGAATGACCTAGATACCATCTTCAAGCCATGATTGCTCCAAGGGAGCCATGTATTCTAGGAATTTGAGGGAAAGCTCCCAATTGTCTAGTTTAGTGAAGGGATTAGGGTAATCATGACTATATTAAATAGACTATCTAGAACCCTTGTAACCACATATGTTAATAAGAGTTGGGTATCCTACATCTACTTTATGGTAGATAAGAAGCTCACTCCTCTAATTGGGGATATGATGAGTGTATTCCTAAGGAAATAATTCACTACTACCAAGAGGAAGACAAACAAGTAGTTTTTCATGATGTATTATCTTATAGATGGCCTATTAACTTCCATCGAGGTCCCCAACATCAATAACTAGTCTCTTGAGGGTAGAACCACTATCTCTCACCACTACTCAAAGTTACACATATTGAAATATAGACACCACATGAAATTCATATATGACTATCTATCCTATGTTGGTAGGCCATCATAGGGATTCCCATGCCAAAGGTTCCCCCTTTTATTAATAAATATGTGGACCTAATAGGAAATATTTGGTTTTACCTAGATTGCACTGTTATCAAAATTGAGGGAATTCATACCCAACCCTACAAGTTGCCTACCTACATTCCTCCCAAGTTGGCAGAGTAGGAAATCACATCTCAACACCTTCATGGTGTCGATGAAGTTTGAAAATAGAAAAGGAAAGGCCTCATCCATCCCTTTCCTTTGACAATTGGAAGGACATTTCTACAAGATTGAAAGGATGTAGACACCATTTCTAGACATAATTAATATTTTATGTTTCAATTGGATGATCTCAGGTAGTGTGAATCTAATAATGTAGTAGAAAACCATTTATAGATCAAATAATTACCTAAGCCAATCTATGAGCACTAATTGGGTCCTCATAAAACCCTATACATAAAGGCCAATAATTTTGAGGAAATGATAGACAATTTAAGGAATACAAACCTCAAGCTCATGCACAAGTTAACTAGTTATGAAAGGATAGGGGATATATGGAAAATGCATCCCCTTTAGAAAATTTATGCGTGAAAATTCTAGGCCACCCCAATAGCATCACTATATGGAAGCATCATATTACCAAGCAAAAATTGTATAGGACATTGGCAAGGAAAAGTTAAAAGAGAGACTTGGTGAGGGACCTTCATCTTCAACCCCTCCTAATAGGCCACCATCCATAGTTGAACACTTGGATATGATTGCCCTTGAGCATAATGAAATAATAAAGGATGTCCTAAAATTTGTTGCTAAGGAATATCAATCCAAAAAGAAGAATCATAGGATAAAGAAGCTCAATTTTAAGTAGGAGCTAAACAAGAAGATATGGGAAAGGAAGTTACCCTATATCTAGTCCCATTGGCCCAACCCAAGAGGAGGATAGTAGAACTAGAAATTGTCTATATTTGACATAAAAGGTAAAATTTGACTCTCATTCATCCCAAAAGTGAGATCAAATTATTTAGTGAGGAGTTTCCCATTTATGAACCCATCATCCCTGATTGGTTTGTATATGGAAAGCTACAAAATATCCCCTACTTATCTCATTCATGGGCTTTGACCCAAGATGTCAACATTAATGTTCATAAATAAATCAAGTCATAGATAAGGGATTTAATGAAAGAGAAAGAATAATAATAAATACTACAGGGCTAGATGAAAATAAGATGGATGATCCAAGAGAATCGAGCAACACAAAGATAGAGGTCCCATAACCTCCAAAATTCATAGAGTCATCTACCACTATGAAGTTTAATCTAGAGACAGTTGGATTGGAAATGCTAAATTTAAGGAAATCCATGGTGGGAACTAAGTTCACTTTCCAAAAGATTTAACCCTTTATAGTCATAACCCTAGTTTGAGGGAAATAATTTGGTGAGGTTCATATCCATAAGGAAGATATTGAAATCTTATCAGAGGCTCACTCAACACAAGTCAGAGCTAGCATAAGGGGCATGAAATAATGGATTCAAATTTTGAAAAAGGAAAACTTAGAGACACATGCCATTTTATTAGTACCTAATTCCATTATAAACATATATGAAGCATCATTATTTGATATGTCTAATTCTTTAAAATCAATAAAGCTGAAAAAAGATGTAATAAACCAATAAGGTGAGGTGGCTAAGGGATTAATAATAGAATGGAAGGAGGAAGAGACCAAGATAATGGATCTCATTAACATTTTTATTAGGGATAGAATCCCTAAATTCAAAACCATCATCCTAGCCCACCTAAATTCTATATTAAGAATAGTGGTGGACAAGATTTAGAGTCTAAGTGTGTAGACAAAGAGTTTGTATAAAATCTTAGATAATGATAAGGAATTAATAGCTAGAATTGAAGAACTCTTGGGAAAAATGCTAGCTAATCCTACCAAGACTACAACCCTAGGAATTATTGATGATGTAGAGTACAAATATATAGTCACTTTAGTGATGTAGAAGGTAAAGGGAAAAGCTAGGGTCATTTAGGTAGTGACAATGGTAAGATTCTAGGCATGATCTTCATAGTTGAAGAAAAGATTGTAGAAGCTAGGAAAATCAAAGAAGCTATGGCTAGGGATGATATCAACCTTGATGACTTAGCTGATTAGGAAGAGGTCTACCTCCTGAAGCCTGCTATGGATCTAGAGCTTATCAAAGAATAACATCAGAGGGCCATGGAATTTTTGCAAGAGCAACAAAGAGACCCTTTAGCAATGGGCCCACCAGTTTAGTTTTAGATTAAGGTAAAAACAAGTTTTGAAGGGACCCTAAAACCCTTAAACATAGGAAGAAGGATATAATAATAATGCCCTCAGGTAAAACAAACCTAACACCTATTACTGAGCAGTATCAAAAACAGGTTTTACAGGGACCTGAAACCACAAGTCAAGATCAACAAAAGAATTCCTTTTTTTAAACATTTTAATATTTGAAATAAGGAATATTATTTTTAAGGCATATGCTAGTTTTTTAGCATATTTCCTCTAGATCAGTCTAGTTTTGAAAAACAAATGCGTTGTAGAACTTTCTAAAGTAGGATAACTACCCTTATATTTTATGCATCTTGTATCTTGTAACTGATTGGTATACTCCATAATCTTTTTATTAAAGGCATGTATTACCATATTTTAAAGGAGAGAAAATTTGATAAAATTTTGAATACTTAAATCAATTAATACTATCAATTAATTCTACAAATATTATTCAAATTTGATGTGTCAATTGTTAATATAGTTTTTCTCTCAATTGTTGATTTTATGCCTTATATTTTAATAGTTTCTATGAATTATAGGTTGAATATTTAATTACAAGGTCCCTCATTTATGCTTATGCAAGATTAGTTGGAGGATCTTGAATTTTCTTCATTTCATTTTGCTCTATATTCATATGTGCTAGTGTTATTTGATTATGGTAGTAAATCTTTAAAGTGAATCTAGTTCTTACTTGTAGCTCTTTACATCATCCTTCAAGGTTTTTCCTAGTGAATAGTGAGATTTTATCTTACGATATTTTTCACTACATATTTGTTTTAATGTATACTTAGTTGTGATTGATACTATGTCATAATGTTTGAGGCTAAGATAAGAAATCACATATTTTTTTCTACCCTACTTTTCTCATTTGATCCTTTTTTAACAAGATAACTATAGATTAGATTTAATTATAAATATCCATCTAGATTAGTAAATAGCTTAAGTTTTGATCATAATTCACTAATTATTATCATAGATACTAGAATTTCACAAAAAATTGGACCATGGTGGCTCCCAACCATCTATTAACATAAAATTATGGGAATAGTTAAACGTTGCTTTCATTTTATTTCACCATAGGTAACATTAAGTTGCCAAAATATTCTACTCGTGATATAAATTCATAGAATCATAAAATGAAAAGTTATATTAAACTAATGACATCATTGGTACACATAGAGGCATAAACATATACTAAAAGGATATACACAGGTAATAGGTTGAGATAGGCCAATCTTAACCCTAAAATGAAAGAAAAAGCTTGGAGGGAGGGAATATAAATTAATTTTAGACACAAAAAATGTCATAATATTTGGTAAGACAAAAAAGGGCATGAGATGGTGAAATAAATAGGTTCTAAAGAACAAATTAAGTCTAAACCCAAAACCATGTAGTACATGCAATCTATAACCAACTTTGAAGGAAAATGATATGTTGAGGCCTCTATAGACATGATCAAGATTTGAATTTTGAAAAATTTGGTGGTAATTATTAAATTAAAGTTTTATTTATCTCTATAAGGTCATATAAATAGATGTGATATCCATTATTTTATCTCAAACTAGGCTCACTCTTTCACAAGGGCAAGCATGAGACATAGAGATCTACTTGAGATATAAAGGCATGAAACAAGCATATAAAACCTAATGAATAGTGGTTATGGTAGTGATAATTCATTAAAATGGTTCCCTTACACTTCCAAGTATCATCAATGCTCAAGTTTCAATATAAGTGCCATTGAGTGTTAGTAAGGAGAGATAAGTTCAAAACCCAATTACCCTGATCAGTGTACTATAAGCACACAAAGGGGTAACAAACAATTATATAAAATGTATAATCATATTTTGGGGTTCATATAATGTTTAATGAAATATTCAAAGTAGTAAGATGATGTTTTAGGACCCAAAACACATACTGGACCTCTGTTAAGCCTCAAGAGAGTGAAGTAAGCCACTGTAAGAGCAAATAAAAATGATCATACTATATCTAAAAATTAACATGGGATTATGATAATTTTTTGAAATTTAATGGGGTATATAGATAATATTTTACAAGTGTAAAGAGTCTATTTGGCCATCAAATATTTATGAACAATCGTTAAGACCCTAAATATTTCTTAAACCCTCTTAAAACCCTAGTTGTGATGAGTTTTCAAAAAAAGAGATCAAAAGAACATAAAATGACACATTTTTATCTTTAAAACTATTTTATGTTGTTTATGACTCTAAGGAAGATCTCCACATGTATTTTTATGCTAATCTCACCTATATGGATTGATCAAAAAAACATTTTTTCATGATTTTTAGTGTTTTTCAAAGTGTTATGAGAAGGGGGAAATTACAAATCATTGGATAAGGATATTTGTGATTTTTAATAACTAATAAATATAAAAACCATGAATTATATATTCTTTAAGTGGAAAAACAAGGCTCATTTTCCAAGGTTATCTCAAATAGACCCAAAATAAGCCTAAGAAGGAAGGTGGTTTCATGGTTTGCATAATTCCATAGGGTATCAATTTGGTATGGAGGATTTTATTATGCCAAGTAACATGAATCACATGATTTTTTTTATTTTTCACTTGTGGAATCTTCCATAAACAAGATTTATCTTTCTAGGCCTAATGTGGGAGAGAAAATGAGATAGCAAGTACATCTACACTCAGGATATGATCATGAAATTTTGTGTGTATATGTAATAGGACATGGGGTATACAAAAATAATCCCAATTTTATATATTAATATCTATATTATTAAATTTAAAGAGCTTTATATTTTTAGGGCTATAGGAATTTGAGAAGAAATTCATGGTTTTTATGCAAAGTTGAGTATTTGTGAGTGTTTTATGTCTTTAAAGGCATTATTAAAGGTCTGATATTCTATTGAGAGACCATACATTTATGAAATTATTATTATTTAATACAATATCCAATTTTCTCTTCTATGCCATAGTGAGAATGAGCTTTCCAAGGAGATTAAAACACTAAATCATGGAATAAGACTTATAAAAGACTTTGAACAACCTACTACACATTCACTACACCAAAAAATAATAAATAAGAAGTCAAGGATATTTTTTCTTAGTTTTAAAATTTTTAAAAGGTTTAAAGACTCCAAAAATTCTTTCTCTCCTTCCAACACCTAGGCTTGTTGAGCCAAACTTGCACTTGAAGGCTTCTAACAACCCATATATCATGGAAGGACCTCATAAATGTCTTAAAAGAAGTTTGAAATTAATAATAAAGTGGATTAAAATTCCTATTTCCAAGGATAATGACCAATTCTACAATAAAGAGATAGGATCTAGTATATAAGTTTCTTGAGCAAGGATTTAGGCACTTGTTATTCGTCAAACTCCACCAATCATGTATGATGACCTCTTCGAGACTCTTTAAAACTCTTAAATCAAGACTTAATAAACCTATATTCCATTTATTTAATGGTTAATATAATATTAATCAAGATATACTATGTAACATTTTGAGAAGGACTAAATCAATGTCACATTTCCTTATTTTGGTGGATCTTTTCTCTCTTGATTTCTATTCCCATTTTATATATTCAGGACTTTGGGACTTGATTTTGAATCCCTCTCTTGGGATTGAGGATAATATACCTATATTAACACTTTTTAACCTCTTAATTAAATACAAATGACTATTTTATTATTATTTGATGTAGGTTTAGTGTGTTTTATTAGTTCTATTTGCACATGTGGTAGTCTTTCTCCCTTGGCAGGTCCTAATCTCACCTAGTTACTAGTAGAGGATCTTATATAGGTCACATATAGTTTTTGAATGTTTATTGATTGAGATTAGAGTGGAAATATTGATTTTTTGGTGTATTAAATCAGGCCTTCCATCATTACCCTCATGTTTTGATAACTTAGTGAAACCTTTATGTGAAATAGTTTTACATAAGAGTCCTTGGAGTAGTAAGATTCAATCATTTACAATGATTAATATTATTTTCAAAGGCAAAATTGAGTGGATATATGTTTAAATTAGTGAATTACCATCCCTTAGAGTAAGTTTATTTTTTTTACTTTCTATCCCTTTTCACCCCAATAGTAGTAGGTTTTAGTAAATTGATCCACAAAGTGATGTACCAAGGGAGCTAGACCCTTAATCTAGAGGTATGGTTTATGTATAAGGTCATAATCATGCTTTAGGCTATTCCCATTTTAGTCCAAGTTTAATTATACCTGAATAGTCTCCTTCATAGGGTGAAACTTAGATTAATAATAGTAATTTCAATGGTTCACATTCGGAGTGGGAAGCCAGCCAATCTAATTTACTAATTTGAAGAAGTTGATTGCTTATTTTTAATATATTAAAGGTTATATTTGTTTCACTTCATATATTAGTGTGAGGAAACCCATGATTTTATATGAAATACATTGCAATAAAATAGTTATTTCATGAAATGGGTGGATGCCTACTCTAAATAAAAATGATTAAAACCTATTCCAAATAGTGTGTCATTTACACTTTCAAGCTTACTCATAAAAATGTTCATAGATTCCTTTCAAAGGTTTTCATTTGGTTTGGGAAGCTACCCAATCCAATTTATTAATGTCAACCCATAATTATAGGTGAGACATTGTGTTGAAATGGTTCTTTCATATAATGGGAGGTCAGTCACTCTAAATAAAAATGAATCAAACCAAATCCAAAAAGTATTTCAATTGAATTTACAAGATTTTCTAAATATTCATAAAGTCCTTTCAATGGTTCTCATTTGGATTGGGTATCCACCCAATATAATTTACTAATATCAATAAGTTTATTGCTTATTTTTAAAATATTGTAGGTTATATTTGTATCACTTCATCTATTAGTGTGAGGCCACCCATGATTTTAGCTGAGAGACATTGGACTAAAATGGTTTTTTCATATAATGGGAGCTTTATTCTCCAAATTAAAATGAATAAAAACAAGTCCAAATATTTTATCCCTTAAATTTTGAAGCTTACTCATAAATTTTCATAAATTCATTTCAATGGTTCTCATTTGGTGTGGGTAGCTACACACTCTAATTTATTAATGTAAATAAGATGATAACATCTTGTTAATATATTATAGACTAGATTTGTGTCACTTTTTATATTAATTTTAGACAACCCAAGATTGTATATGAGAGATATTGCACTGAAATGGTTCTTTCATAGAATGGGTAGCCACCCAATCTAAATAAAAACAAGTCCAATTATTGTGTCACTTATATTTTCAAGATTACTCATCCAAATGTTCATAAATTCCTTTCAATAATTCTCATTTGGAGTGGGTGGCCATCCATTCTAATTTAATAATGTAAATAATGTGATTACTTCTTGTTAATGTATTTACACTAGATTTATGTTACTTAGTATATCTTAAGATAGAGTTATTATTTTTAATCTTATTATTGTATAGGATCTAATATATTCTAATTAAAGAGAGATAAAAATATTTGTGTTGTAAAATATTGATTCAGTTATTATTTTTTAAATATAAATTAATATAAGTTAATGATATATTTTTAATTTAATGGTAATATACCTTGAGAAAGTACCCAAATTATAAAATGGGTGGTAGACCAGTCTAAGCTTTTTAATATGTTAATTTGGAATTAATTTATCATCAAATAAATTAATCCAACCATTTAACATGGATTCTTAGTAAAAAAATTAGTGATAGTGTAAATTTAACATAAAAATAGAGTGTTGTTTACATGTTCATAAAGTTAGATGCCAAAAAATAAAACTTAATGATAATCACTGCACTATATCTAGTGTCCAATCACTCTAAATTAGACTCAAAAATAATTAACACTATATTTGAAAAAGATGCATCCATGATTATTTTAAGTCTATATCTACATTTTATTATCAAATTGAATTAATTTTGGCCAAGTGAAAAATGAGTGTCATTTAATTTCCTTTAACTTTCATAATTGTTGATAATGTAAAAAAAATGGCTTTGATTGGACATACTTATTATAGATACATCTCATTCATAGATGGCTCCATTGATTTGGAGATAAGAGACAAAGAATGGTTTTTAGAGATTTGATGTCTGGATAACCACCAAAATGACTTTTGGTTGTTTCATTCAATATAATGGGTCGCATGAAGTCATTTTAATTATATTTAGTGTGAAATGTTTTTTTAAACATTTGGTTTATATTTAGGTGGATTACATAAATAATTTTGAATATTCATTCCAAGTCATTTAAATGGAATTGGAGGTGTATTTGTATATAAAAATTGTCATGGATCTACAAAGGGATTCATGTTATTCATATGGATGGAAAATAGACCTTATCTATATTATGATACATGTGGCATGGAAACTAGTAAAAAAATTACAATGGAATTATTATAATATCTTTAAAACTTTATCAATATGGTTTTACATTTGTAATTATTAAAATATCATTTACAAATCTCAGTCTTGTATACCTAAAAAAATACTATCATCATTCTACACTTCGGTTTTAGACCTTCCTACTACTAAGAGTCTCACATTTGCCATATCATTGTGCCTAATTACTTATCTCATGATCCTAATTTATCTTTTTTTAATGACCCAAATCTATTACAGTATGAAAAAATATTAAAACCTAATATATATGATTCCCTTCTCAGTTTCATATCCTTAATAGCTTCCTATCCTTGTGAACACTTATGCCTCGCATAGGGACACTTAAATTGATGCAAGTGTCTAATTTATTATAAAGTTTCCAATCATAAAATTTCATCTGACTTGAAAATAGTTTTTAATCATATGGGTTGACCTATTTTCATTATTTAACTCTACTATGAGATATTTTCAAAACTTGTGGTATAAATAAAAATCTAAGCCTACTCATTATTCATCTAGAAAATACCAAGAAAGAAGTTATTCAATCTCACTCAATCAATTTCAAAACTAAGTTATACTAACGTATTCTTCCCTATTATCATATAAATCATAGAATAAATCATATTACAAGTCTGAGGTACTAAAAAATTATCCCATGAGCATTATTTTCTACGTTAGAAGCTACATTATTACATGCCTTTACATATAGTATATTTCACCCTTATTCACACATGCCAACACCTAGGGGAAAACTAAATAAGTCTAAGGCCCTCATTAGATTATTGTATATAAAGGTAACACTCATTTACATAGGGGTATTTGAGGGGTAGCTCAACACTATGAGCACACTAACCCATTTTTGGAAAGGTATAAAGACCTAAGGTGAAGTGATAGGGTTTCATCCATACACAATTACCGATAGCCTATGCATGTGAATAAAATACATTAACCAAAAGGAAAAAAAATAGTAAGGCTCATATTGTTATTTTTTAAATATAATGAATATTTTTGCATTGTTATTAGGACATAAACATTGACACAAGTGTCTAGGACTCCAAAATTAATATTTATATAATCTTACAACTAGATCTTGATCTTGTCCATAACTATTTACACCTCTATACTTCTAATATATACCTACACATTTATAGATAATAAAATTATTATCTCTTCTTCATGTTTATACAATAAAACTACTATTTTGAGTGCACTTTTGTCATGAACTGAGATTTTTTAAACATATAATACAATTGTAATAATAGAGGAATTATTAGTAAAGATCAAAATAAGGGTTTGAAAAATACAAATCCATTATGGATAGGTCTTCTTGAGTATAAATTATAAGAAAGGATTCAACCTTAATTATATATTAATCTTCAAAGCTATAAGGGTACTTCTATAGTTTTATAAACTCTAACCCAAATACATATTCATGTGTCATATTTTCTCACAAAACCAACTAAATAAGACTCATTTCTAAAGATTATATAATTCATGGAAGTGTAGTGCATAGTCAATAATAAAAAAAAGTAATATTCCTAAGATTCCCTCTAGAGAAAATATGCTCAAATTAGTTCCCAAAGATGAAGACTAATAATTTACTTAAACATCTTATTTACAAGAGTGTAAGATAACATATAAATATTTATTCTAAAGTAAATCTTAACTTAATAATAATAATGACTTTATTAATCATTAAATTCAATATGTTATCTACAAGACATAACCCATAATATATATTTAAAAAATCATTAATATAATATATTCATACCTTATATTTCTACCAAATGTGACCAATTTTTATTTTATATTAAAGTCATCACATTTTCTTGATTTCATTTTCATGAAATAACCTTATGATAATTTTTAAATTATTTATGTATTAATTCAAAGCATCAAGATAACTTCAATAAATTAAAACTAAGTGGAAACATGCATATTAAGTCACTAGTCCATGGAAACCAACTTAAGATAAGCCTGATTAATAACTATGGTGCTCTCCTCAACTTTATATCTCATGAAAATAGCCTAGTTCAATGGTCATAATACTTTTTAGCTTATAATTTTTTTTTTACATATAATAAATATTTAAGTTACATTATAATATGAAAAATTAAATGACCATATTAAACTAAAATCACTTGAAACTTATTTGCCTTCAAGTTTCAATATACAACAAGATTTAAAACTTGAGCATTATAAATCAGCATTGGTCCACTACTATGGTCACTATTTATTACAATAATAACCTTATTAATCAATTTAATGAAACACTATATCCATCAAGATGAATATTATACTTACTAGTTTATTACCAAAGAAATATGAGTGGAACACAATCGTTTTCATCATAGAGATAACCCTCTATCCAGAATAATATTCATTGTATTCCCCATAAATATGCAAATTATGTTATTAGTGTACATAAGTATATTTATAAAATAAAAATTTAATCTAAGGAGTACAAACCGTAATGGATAAACATCACTATTTTTCTATTATGACAACTATTATAAAGTAAACTGACCATAAATATATTATCACATTTAAATATATAGTATTTTCTTTTAAAAATACATCCCTTACAATTTTATTTTAAACATTGATTTCAACTTAAATATAATTCCATTTAATCAATGAAAATCATTAAGAATTAATGTACCCCAATAATTAATACCATAAACTAAGTTAGGAACTAGTGTTAAACAAAATAAAGTTTACACAAAATATTCTTAAGAGTTTATTCAACCAACTTTTCCTTACAAACTTTAATCTAATTTCCTTTAGGTATGAAGGTTAAGAAATGTAATGTTTCTATAAAACATCAACCCCATTTTATATTCAACTAAAAATTTACAAATCCACATGAAAGAATCATCTTAGAATAGGTTAATCAAGAATACAACACCTTCCAGTCATATACAACATGAAATGACATCATGAATATAAACCTCAATTCATATTCTATTCAAAAATGAAATTGCAAATAATCCAACTTACCACCAAAATCCTTATTACTAGTAAATGTTATCAAACTAAAAACATAGAGTGATACTCAAGTGATAATTATTTACAATTTCAATCATAAATATGAAAACAATGCTTTTATGATCTAATTAAAAATCAATAACTATACTAAGAAATTGATTAAACCAGAATTCCACATTTTATTTCTCAAATTAGAAACATATAATTCAATCAAAGCAACTAAATTCAACTTTAAACATCATAAAATCGTAATCAAATACCCTAACCAACATGGAATAATACTAATCTAATCTATAATTGATTAAGTAAACATGAATATAATACACCATCATTAAATCCAAAAGGATAAGTTGCAACTTATCAATATGTAAAGAACAAAAAAAAGAATTTCATTAAAAATATAACATACATATATCCTAATTATAATCCAAATAATCTAGGTTTGAAATCTCAATAGCTAAGAAAAACATCCAAGGATAATACTTCACAACCTTTTAATATCAACAAACTCAAGTCCCTTATATAAATAAGTATGTAGTCAAAACAAACGAATAAGTCAACCATAACATTATTCAATCATTAGAGAATTAAAAATGAAATAGGCAAACATATAAAATAATCATTAATATATATTATAGCCCTTATGGCACTCCTTAACCCATATAATTATTACCAAATGGCATTATTATCACAGATCTATAAATAGTCCACACATGATTACAACTAGTCATTTGATTATGGATTCTAAAATAGAGATTCAATATTAACCCCTATTAAGAAAAAAATGATAATAACAAGAACAAATTCATCTCTATTTTTTATTCAAGCATCTAAGAGCAAATCCATCCTAAAAATTTAATTAAAGAACCTTCTGACTAGTCTCAATGTGCACCCCATTGGTGGCCCTAAACCACCCCAACCATCAGTGAGGTGAGGAACTAGCTCAAAAGAATATATACATAGAGTTATAATGAGTTCCCAAAGACAAAAAACAATTCAAATATAACTCAACAAAACATGAATAAAATAAAAACAAAATTTTTAACACAACCAGTGCTTTCTCAATCAAAATGCCACCATAATACCATGATATTTTGAGTGGGAAACCTACATGTGGAAACCTTATTGTAGGGTTTAAATAAAAACATTAAAAACACTTTATATCCATTTGTAGTAAAAAAAAAATGGACATAGTCAAAAACTAACTGCATAATGACATTAAAGGAAATATGCATAACCAAATGCAAAAGCATTGATATGGACTCATTTTCCCATATTATTCCCAATGTCACTGTAGTTGAAAAATACATAAAAATGTAACATGAATTAACTTATATGAGTGATGCATACCATGTTATGTTTTAATATCCATAGTAAGGAGACAAAACTAAAACCTATGTGTGTCCCACAAGCATCACAACACCACATTTCCTTATTCCTTCCTATGCACATTAAAAATAACATCCAACCCAAAAACTTAGGTACTGATGGAATGGAAAATTAAATACATTTTTCCCACATATACAAGTTTTATGTGTGTAATTCTTTTATTAATATATTTTTACCCTTTTTATTAAAAAAAAAGTGTTATGTGGATAATAAAATGGCCTTCATTAATTATAAAAACACTTAACTAAATAAATAACCTCCAAATCCCCAAGATAAGGAAAACCAACTTCTTTTCTATCTAGCAATGAATAGTGTTTTCTCAATCTATAATTTAAACATTCCAAAAATAAAGTGAGAAGGCTACAATAGCTTCCAAATAATATCCTAATCATACTCAACATTGAAATTTGGTCAAAATCTAACCACTTAAGCTAAATCCAAATCCATAAAAATATTTCCAACAAGAATGTGACCATGCCAAATAACCACTTGACATAAGTATTTTTACCTAGGTCATGAAGGGACCCAAAAAAATAAGATTAATCACAAATTTAAATCAAGAACACCATATCAAAATTATAACCTTAAATCAAGTTTATCAACACAAGGATTTACTAAGTGGAGTCTTAAAACACATGCCAATATAAAATACCTAAAGAAATCAAAGAAACAAACTTGAAAACACCAAAAAATGGTTAACTAACTAATTAAAATCAAGTTAATACCGAAATACGATAATGATACATAAATTAAAATGACTACACTAGTTATTCACATCTTTAAATCATAAAATAGAAGTTATTACAATAGTGCATGAGTAGCTTTAGTTTCTCCATCATGGCCATTTTAACAACATAATATTGAATATGTCATTACTTGACTTTCACAATTAAAAATAACTAAAATAATAAAATAAACTTAACAACATAACAAAGGAAAAGACTAAAAAATTAAATAGTCAAATGAAACAAGAATGATTATTTTTTAGAACTTCATTGTTCATATCATAAATATATTAACAAATGTTTCACAACTTGGTTTAGCAAAATTTCATAGGTCATAGGTAAACCCTACAATCACCAAAAGATGAAATAAATAATATCCATCTAATAACTTTATAAATAAAAATAATTGCATAAAAATAAACAATCAACTCATAATAATTAGTTATAACATATCCCAAAGTCATCTTCACATATAACATAATGTGTTAAGTAAATCAAAGATGATATGACTAAACATGATCATAAAAAATAAATTCCAAGATCTCAATAGTAAGAAAAAAAAAATTGAGTTCAAAATGAGGTTGTGACATCCTCTCCCACATAAAAAGGAACCATTATAAGTGATTAGGAAAATAATTTAAGGTAGTGTTGTCTGATAACAATGTAATCTTCCCAAGTAGCACTTCACTCACTAAGTAGGTCCCATTGGACCCATACTTTTTTTATGTCTCTATTTTGTAACTTAATGCCATAATGGTCCATGATCCTTGTGAGGTCTAATTATAATTTCTCCTCTTCTGTAACATGGAGGTTATAAGTAAGGGAACATGGAAAAACATGATGAATCCTAGATAGAGGAGGAATGGCTAGTAGATAGGATACATGACTAATATTTTCAATAATATCAAAATATCTAATGCAACATGGAGATAACTTGGAAAATTTTCCTAAATACTATAAAACTTTTCTTAAATCTAACTCTCAAAAAAACTTTATCACCTTAGATTGAATTACTAGGACAATCTTTTAAAATTTGTATAACTATTTTAGCTATCAGATGTAGTTTTCATATTTTCTCAAATAAGGGACATATTATTATCATAATCTTACAATAAATTGGGCCCAATAACATCCCCTATTTTATATGTTATCCAAGCTAAGAGGTGTCCACATCCCAATTTCTATATAAGCTAATTCACCTAATTATCCATGTATTATTAAGGCTATTATATTGATTAACTACTTTTTAACTAAGCTTTAAGTCATATTCTACTAGGTCAAAGTTGTATATTACTAGATTTCATTATTAATTTTCTATGATTTATCTGTATTGTAAGTTATTTACATTATGATCATGTTAAATTTTTTGTTACAACATTGTTTCATATATATATATATATATATATATCATGATGTCACAAAATAACTACACTTTTGTCATGAGTATGATGTAGGAGAGTTACATCCCTCAAAGCATGATGGAAAGTCAACATTATCAGAGAGGATGATATAGATGGAGGTGTTGGGAGATGACATAGGAACAAATAGAACCCATTCACACACCTCATTAGATAATACATTTTATATGCATCATGTGGATTATTAGTGTTAATACATTTTTTTATGTTATTTGCATTTAAATAATTGTTTATGTGTGTGTTAGTTTAGTTTAATACTTATATATGGAATAAATCATGTGTGATTGCATATTATATATTATACGTAGATTTAGTGAATAATGTTAATGTATAATTATGTCATGTTATTATATTCATGATTGTAAATATTTATGATAATGTAAATATGCATGAATAGTATCAGGTTACTATTGTAAAATAGACTAACCTTACTATATTATCAATGTTTTAAAACATTAGATTTTTATCATATCATATTTAGGGAATATAATTATATGGCTTAAACACCTTAATAAATATGGATAAAAAATACATAAGATAGTTTATATAACATAGCAATAACACAAGAGGATTATGTTTTTATAATATTATTATGATTGGTTTAATAATTTTTCTGATTTACCATTTTGGATAAAAAAATATTTTTGACTTTATATTAGTCATGATATAGTTATCTTACTAAATTAGTTAAAAATTAAATTATCTTCTAAGACTATCATAAGGATTACATCTAGTCACTAGTTTCATGCATAGACTTTAATTAAGTTAGAAGTGTTAGTAATCATTGTTAATAATAGTAAGAGTGGACTTTAGTATGGAGATATATGAGCATGTAACATAGTTTGACCATGCATGTGTTAAAATAGTGAAAATAATGATAATTATATTTATGGAAAGTTTGAGATAAAAATTAGGTCTTTTATGGTATATTCAATAGAAGTTAATTATGAATTACTTTGAGTTGTAAGTGTATAGTTCAGATTATGCATGGACTATGAGCTATGAACTAATAGTTGCATGCAAGATCTAATGAAATAGGGATGTGGAAAAATTATGAAAAGAATAAAGTGGGAGAAGATAAATATGGTATGAAAGATGAGAAGGAAAAAGATCATAGTGAAGGACAAAGCTTTCTAGTTCATATCACTACAAAGTGGAAGCAATTTTAAAAGTTTAGTGATGTTATTATTTTCAATTGCTTAAATTAATTTGGTGTAAATAATTGATTTCCTAGGGTTTATAAATTAATTAAATTTTATTAAAGATAAAGTTTATCCCTATGGATGGATCGACTATCCACAAAGCTAAGTCATTATCCTCTAAATCCTATGATTTCAAACTAGATTTGTATGAATATGAAGTTGTTAGGGTTAAATGGGTTTAATTTGAAATGATAATGAAATGACATAGCTCAAAACGTAAAACCTTTGGAAAATGGTTTTGAAATATATATTTAAAGTTTGAGTTTTTTAAACTTTATATAATTGTATACATACATATAATATATTCAATAGAATATATAATATATATACACTCACATAGGTGTAAAAAAAACATGTTCTATGTGTGTGTGTGTGTGTGTGAGAGAGAGAGGAGAGAGAGAGGAGAGAAGAGAGAGAGAGAGAGAGGGAGAGAGAGAGAGAGAAGAGGAGAGAGGAGAGGAGAGAGAGAGAGAGAGAGGAGAAGAGAGAGAGAGAGAGAGAGAGGGAGAGAGAGAGGAGAGAGAGAGAGAGGAGAGAGGAGAGAGAGGAGAGAGAGAGAGAGAGAGAGAGAGAGTTGTGTATATTCATATTTCAATATAATGAGCTTATGTATGAGGTTTCTATACACATATAAGTTTTAATGTGAAAATATACAGCTACAAGTTCCATTTTGAAACTTTTAGAGTAAATTAGAGTCTTTAAACTTATGATTTTCTAATTACAAGAAATCTATTGTGTCAAAATTAAATAGATATATGTGAATTGGTTGCATTATCTGAACACATATAAAACTATGTGGAGGTCTATTGATTTTGTATTAGATGTTGATTTTATTTTTTAAATACATATAGAAACTCGAAAAGAATATAAACCTCCAATTGATAAGTAAAGGTAGAGTTTAGATACGTATGGTCATTTTATTATTATTCTCTATTTTAAATAATTTAGGATAATATGTATAAAGTCTAAGGACTTAAATTTGGGGGGGGGGGGGGGGGGGGGGGGGCGGAAATAGGGTAATTGATTTGTAAAAAATTTGATCATGATTAAATTATATCTTCTATGTTAGAATGAGTGAATCAAAATAAGGGATTTTGGGAAATGTTGTGACCCTATATGAACCTTGATGCCTTTTCATGAAAAGTTAATAGTTTTTTATAATCATATATTTTTCTATAATAATAATGAAAAATATTGTTAATATGACATAACAATAATTATGTATTAAAACATATATATTATGGGTTATATATTATGCAAAATGTATAAATATATGAAATATATCAATATGACAACTTAGGTTATCATATACATATATAACTTATATTTATACATTAGGATGCATTTCTATAATTATAGCTTATGAATAGTTTAATTAAGTCATAAAATTTTGAAGTATAAGACACTATAGTTATAAACACAAAGCCTCCTAAGACTATATTAAGTTACAAAAAATTATGAAAGATTATTATTTTTTTAATGAGTTAATTGATCTTTTAAATAATTATGACTACTATGTGTAATTGAGTAATATGTAAAACATACTATTTTATTGTTTGTTGTACTACATTTGAATCTACTTATGGAATCTAGAAAACATGCAGTCTAAATATATATTATACCCATTGGGTATTAAATTTATACTTGTTATGATTATTATTTATGTGTTGAATAATATAATAGAGATGCACTCATACATTTGATGGACTAAATTTACGTATTAGGACTATTTATGTACTTAGCATGGTTTATACTTGTTAATAGGAAAATGATATGCATGAATTATTTTTTTATAGTAATATTGATCAAATATTACATTGTTGGTACTAAGTAGTGATATGG